>BFEA01001206.1:79174-93836 GCA_003427395.1 Chara braunii
AAAAAAAAAAAAAAAGCAAAACAAAAACGAGGCAACTGCCTCGTGAAACAAAAGAAAATACAGTCTTCTTAGACCGTGTGGAAGCACAAAAGCTCCCACTTTGATTTGGGAAGTGCAGTTGTGGCAAAGAGATCTCAGATCTCACGGCCCACAGCATGCTCGCGTGGGAAAAGGAATGAGAGAGTTGAAGAGGGGGAGAGAGAGAGAAACGGGGTAGTTGGGAGGAGGGGGTCTTACTCCTCCCAACCTGACAACTGCCTTCCCCGTTTTCAGGGGAGGGCTGAGAAAAGTGAGAAGTGGACTGTTGTGAACAACTGCATAAACCTGGCCGAAAAAATGGCCAGGCGCATGCAGTTAGATTAGTTTTATTTTTTTCTTTTTATGTTTATTTTTGTGAGGACACTTGTCCTCACGTATTGCTATTTCTGGCAAAAGCTGCCAGAGGTAACTGTCACGCTCCCGTTTTTGCAGGGAGCCTGAAAATTTAAAGGCCACTAAGGAAAAGGCTAGATGCAGCCTTTGCCTCGATGTATCTGCCCTGGAAAAAGGGTCCAGATACATCAAACTGAAAGGGGCTGTATCTTTCCAACCACATATCAGAAAAATAAAAGAAAAACAAATTTGGAAATGGTAGGAGCCCACCTATCTCGCCAGATTCCGAGATAGCTGGGAAAAATAAAAATAAAAATAAAATAGGGCAGTTAAAAAAAAACTGCCCCACACTAAGGCTGTGGTTGTGGTGCGGCCATAGTCAGCCATGGATCTTGGCAGATCAAGGGCTCACAGTGAGCCCGCGATTTTGCCTGGGGGCTGGACTGACTTCTAGCCCTCCTTAGCCACTATAAAACAGCCAGCTGCCCCCAGCTGCCACACAAAGCATTCGTGCTGTTATTGTGTGACGTGCACTTGAGTGCTGCTGGGCTCCTGAGGTGCTGCCTGAGGCAAGAAGGAGAAGTTGGAGATCTGCAGAGGAGCGTGAAGAGGAAAACTGGGCAGCCATAGCTAAGGTAGGGAGCACTCTGCTCCTCTCCCCTCTGGCTGGTGCTGGTCCCACGAGACAAATCCAGGGGCGCTGCGGGACTACGGATGTGCGACCAATTTCGGCCTGCCATTTTCCCACTATAGTGGAAATTTTCCCACTATAGTGGAAAAATGTTCCCGAAATTTTACAGCGGCAGTCCTGGTTTTAACTGTGGCGGTGCCGAAGTGCTGCTGAATTTTTGCAGCAGCGGCACAGGTTTTTACTGCGGTGGTACCGAAGTGCTGCCAAATTTCTGCGGCGGCGGCACAAGCTTTTACGGTAGCGATTCCGGTTTTCTCGGCGGTAGTGGGAAAGTGTTGCCGAAATTCTACGGCGGCGACTACGGTTTTATCGACGGTGGTGCGAAAGCGCTGCCGAAATTCTACGGCGGCGACTGCAGTTTTTTCGGCGGTGGTACAAAAGCGCTATCCGAATTTTTCGATGGTGACTCCGGTTTTACTAGTCGTGGTGCGAAAGCGCTGTGAAAATTTTATGGCGGCGACGCAAGGTCACCGGCGATAGAAGTTCCACATTTAGAGGCAACCGGACCTTGGTGTAGGGAAGGTACCGCTGGAGCGAAGGATTGAGGTGGTGTGAATTTTGACGGCATGGTGACGCGGTAACAGTGGAAGTCAGTGGCGGTGATACTCATTGGAAAACATAGTGAGGAGGCGTTGTGGCAGGTGGTTGTGGTGAAAGCAGTGGTGTGGATTATTTGTCGACGACTGGAAGACAACTGTCTCTTGACAGAGGGGCGTAATCTTGAGTGAGTCGTTATTATCTTCATTTTAGCGTCACTCAAGGTCAGTTAAATTGACTCAGTTCCCTTCACACCTGAGTGAACCCACACTTGCTTTGACCTGTTTCACTAAATGTTCATTGAAAAAAGGGAAGAGGATGTGTGTTCTTGCGTGTATGACTGGGAGTCTGACAATGGTAAAGGAATGCATGGTGGTCTGTGTGTCGTTCGGTTTTGACTGCAGGTACGACATGTGGACTGAAATGGATGAGGGTGATGACGGTGAAAGAATAGTTGACTTTTTCATCTTTGCGCTTGTGTTCTATGTATAAATAAAAGAGAAAGAAGACGACGAGAAACGAAGCGAGCACGAGGAAGAAAAATTCAATTGGACTTAGTCTTATCCCTGAGGTTACCCATTCTTTCCCGAACGACCCTTTTTTCCGTCTATGCCTGTGAGTCTGAATGATTCTATCTTTCTACGAAATTTTTTTTCTTCGTCAAAGTTTACTTTTAACGTTAAGCGACAAGATTCTTCTTGTCTGCCGTGTAGGTGCTTTCCCTTTTCTAGTAGGCATCTGGGGCGGGGGTTCGTTGCCTTAGGGGCCGACCCTATTATCGACTCAGAGTGGACCGCTTTGCGGGGGGGTACTATGCCGATTCGATGGAGACGGCCCGACTTCTGAGATCCGAGATTTACACTCGGGCGAGAAGGAGGAGTATCCCAGACCACCTCTTAGGGTAATGGAAAAGGCATCTACACGCAAAAAAGTTATTTCTTGATGTCTTGCGTAAAAAGAAATCTGCTTTAGCAGCCCTGTTTTAAGTGGTCATCTTAGGTACCACTGCCGTATGGAGAGTTGGTGCCACAAGCCGCATGACTCATGTCCTACTAGCTGAACGGAGTACAGTTAGATACTCCTGACGTGGTTGGTCGTGTCATAAGAAGCACGGGGCGTAAGGAAGATAAAAACCGAATAATACTCGAAGGCAAGAGTTTAACTTCAAATACATTTGTCTTCCTTTTTCTTTCAGATGGCTATGGGATCCACAGACTTGTCCTTTTCTACAACCGCGATTCGGCGGCTGAAAGGGTCGAACTCCAAAGGCGTAATGGAGAAAGGGTAGAGAGGATAGGCCGATTTGTTTACAATCCGTTAGAGCTGTACTCTGAGGAGGACGTTCCGCGGGTTTGGGATGGTAGTGCGCAAAGACCCCCCAGACGACTTATTTTCATGAGACCGCCCGACTTGGATGTTCTTCGCTACGAGTTCACGCCTCCAATGCCCGAGCGTCACTTCATCAATATGAACTTGGTGGTATTGCAGCCATATGAGATCAACCCAAGGGTGGACGAAACTGCGGAATAAGGTTGATGCTCGTTCGATACGTGCTTTGGCTAAATGATCGACAAGGGTCTTTCTTCGGTATATACTTCGTAGAACGGGCGCGAGCCAATAGGTTCGCAATCGTAGACATCGAGTCATTATACAACGATAATTTGGAGGCTGAGGCGGATGAAATAGAGGAAAATCTGCGTGACTAATTGTGACTTTGTTTTGATACGCAGATGCCTGGAGCTCGAAGAGATGTGACAATCCCAAGGTACTGCTGGTTCACGAAACGCCCGAGGAGGATCTTATCAGGAGTGCAGAGCGACTTTTACGAGTTCGAGATGGATCTCCTACTGAATGAATCGGCTTCATTAGATTGCTTCGAAATGGCGAGGGATTCTTCCATAACACTCGCGCGGATTTCAGAGCCAACACAGCTCGAACTTCCGACGAGCTTTACGGTTTTACTTCGTATTCTCACCACGCGAGTGATCTTCAATGTCTTTCTTTAATCATTGTGAGTATCAAGATTACCTCGTCCGGTAGGCGTTTCGACGTCGTCCAGATCCGGGACACAGAGACTCGACACCTGTTTGGACTTAGTCGACCTCTCTGAGTTGTAGTTTGGAGACTAGCCTCTCGGATGACCTCCTTCTATAATACTCGGATTATTAGAGTCATTCGATGTGGACAAATGTCTTCTCTAATTTTCGACGACGACGAGCTGGCGCGTTTGGATTCGTTGGAGGCACAGGTGCGCAGCGGACGACAGATCTACCAGGATTAGACATTGTCTTCTGAAATCTTACTCAGATTTCATAAAACACCTCACATGGACTCAGTCCCGTTGAGGAAACCATATAATTTACGGTTTAACGAGGTAATCTAAAAACAAAAACAAAACACTTTATGTAGTTAGGACCGCCGGATGGATAATATTCGGATTACCCTGATGATTTCACTATCATGCTTATGCATCGAGGGGTAATCATTCGCATAAAAATAAGCTAGATAAAGTGAAAAGCGAACGTCTGAAAAAGTTGTCAAGCGAAGCAACGTAAGATGAAACATTTCTGCGTTGCGTAACTTGGTGTTGGAGATGGATACTCCATCATTCGTGGAAAAGAAAGAGTAATTATTGTCCAGGAGGACAAAGCGACCAACAAAGTTGTCACTCACTCTTCCAAGTAATTGCATATGGTACGGAAACGTGGTCGAACCGAGAATTCAAACATCGACCAGGAATCAGATCACTTATTGATCTGCATGATACCAGCGACATTTACTTGCAGAAGTTATTCATGACAAGTTTCAGTAGTCATGATAGGAAAACCAGTCCTAGTTTATTTCTTTAATTAATACTCTTGGAACGATAATATAATTTTTTTTTTAGTCATATTGGTTGAAAAAGGACACTTTGGCAGACCAGCTCATCAAGTCAACGATTTTGGATTGTGTGGTATGAGGATTTTTGTTGTTTGATTGTTAGGGACTAAGGATTGTTTTCACGCTTAGTTGAGACTGTCCTAGTCGACCGGCATACGCTTCGTACTTGGGAGATCAGCGCCCCAGGGAACGAACGACGCTGGGGTTCATTCGGCATTTAGTCAAACAATTCCTTTACTGCAGCGAGACGAGCAAACGCCCTCGACTGATCTACCTCTGCGATTGCATTTAAAAGTCTTCACACGTGGATCAGTAGCTCGGTAGGGATAAGCCCCTAGGGGTGGTGACAACCCTTTAGGGATGCAAGCTTATGCCCCGCGAGAACCTGTCCTGTCGTAGGGGACCGTGGGATGTATGGCTGGCGCACCCGGCTAGAGCGGCAAAGGAGCAAAGCAACCGCGYTCGTCTCGGYGGTTCACARAATATTATSCGTCGTTCCCGRGTTGTMTCTTGAAGATSTGTTATRGATAAACTCCTGCGTGACATGGCCGGGAGGGCCCTCGTTTTTACGCGAGGGCCGATACGCTCGACAGGTGGCGTCGTTGCCGGGGATAACGGCAAACTACCGTTGTCCCTAACGGAACGACACTTGGGTGATTTATGGAGTAAAAAGTTATTTTTTTTTACTTYTTTGACCTCAGAAAAAATTAGTAATTTCATSCAAAAATTATGAGATATTATTTATGCAGACGGATTGACTGATTTCTGTTGAATATACTGTTGTGATTTTCTTCACTCAAGATGGCTGATAACAACGACAATAAGGAAAGGAGAAGAAATGACATTCGGGAGCTTGCAATAATTATTCATCAGTCCCAGAAGGATCAAATCCCGAAGGTAAGCGTACCATTATTTGATGGTAACAACGCATCAGGATAGGTAGAAAAGTTCGAGCAATTGAGAAGTTGCTGCGAGTGGTCGAATGAAAAGATGCTGCGAATGGTGAAGAGATAATGCAAGGTCTAGTACAAGGAAGAGGTGCAGGAGTTGGTACAAGATTCGAAGGACTGGCCAGAATTCAAAAGGAAGCTGCTAGAAAACTATCAGTTGAGTGATCAACTGTTGGACTTAACCGATTTGAGGAAAGTTAGTCGAAAAAGGTTTGGTACAACAAAGCAGTTCGTTACTGAATTTGAGCGGGTGGCGAGGTTAGTTCCTGACCTTCCAGATAAAGATCATTGTCTCATCTTCCTGGATAATTTCACGGAGGTGGAGCAGCTAAAATTGGTGAAAGGCATGAACGAGAGGTATGATTGGCCAAAAATTCGAGAAAATTTATTGGCCGGGGACTTCGACCAGATCCTTTATAGGCTGTTGAAACAGCAGAAGGAGAATCGGGAAAGGATACAGTTGGGGATGGACAAGGACAAGGAGGTCTATAAGACATTATCTGACATTAGGGAAATGATGACCAGTATGAAGGAGGGGTGGCTAAAGCTTCAAGTGATGATGACCAAAGCGAAGACTGGGAAGAGAAAAGAGAAGGAGTCAGTCACCGAAGAGAGTAACAGTGAAAGTGACAGCGAGGAGGAAAAGGAACCTCCTCGGAAACTGACCAAGGATGAGAGGAAAGCCTTGAACCAGATACGAGGAGGGCAAGGTACTTCTTGTAAACAAGGGGAAAGTAGTAAGAATGGAGAAAATGAAAGCAGTGAGCAGCAAGTTGGTCAGGGGAAATAAGGCCAAGGTCAACAGAATCACCACAGGGTGGTCGAGGTCGTGGTTGAGGCCGCGGAAACGGTGGTGGACGAGGGAACTGGCAAGACTACGTCTGCAAGTATTGTGATATGAAAGGACACGTTATTCGTTTTTGCCAAATCCTCGCGAAAGATGAGAAAGACCAGATCGTTTTTACGATGATTCGATGAGAAGTCTTTGACTTCGAAGGAAATCTCATCGATCAGGATATTGAAGGAGGAATGAGAAAGGGGACCTTTCGACGGATGGGCCGTCCTCTTCCGGCTACGTTCCGGTTAGCTTCTCCTAAAGAAGCAAGCCTTTTTGAATTAGAAGAAACAATCGCTTGTTTGGAGATCAGTGGCTGTAACGAAGAAGAGTTAAAGGGAAGGAAAGAGGACATTGCTCATCGGGCGCAAAAGGTGACCAAGACACTGGGCAAGTGTCAAGATTCTATTGTTCAGTTATGTGTTGATATGGAAGAAGTCTGGCCGAACCTTCCTAATGTGTTCCTTTTTGGTGGATGGGGGAACGAAGGTCAAGATGGGTCAGCACCTGCGACTGCTTCGGCGGCTGAAGCAACGCCGATGACTCGGCCAATGACAATGTCCAGACCTGTACTCAAGCGAGGGGCCAACCATTATGGTACAGACGAGGAAGGGAAGGAAGACTTCGCAATCGCAATTTGCGCCAGGAGAAAGTTCAAAGGAACCTCAGAAAAAGAAACCTATTCACGTAGAGGAAGGAGATGAAGATGAGGAGGATGAAAGATTGCGAGCAGAGGATGAACTGCTAGCAAAGCAGAGAGCTATGGAAAGGGCTTCGGAAGCAGGAAAGACCCGAGTCGAGGAAGAGGAACCTCGCAAAAAGAAGAATCTATACACGATCCCTGTCGAAAAAGGGATTGATTTTGAACAGCTTGTGGATCGCATTGTGGAAAGCCAGCATGATTTGGTTACCCTAAAGGAGATTCTTGATGTACCGTTGAAGCTTCGCGAGGAATTTAACCAGCGCATGACTCGGAAGAAAGTCATGACAGTTAAGCTAAGTGAGATTATTCCCCCGGAAGCTAACTGGGCGCCTCCTGGGACGAAGATGGATTGGTGATGTGTGACCAGTGGTCTCATAAAAGTTCAAATCGGCCGTGGAGAGTTCTCTGCTCTCGTAGATGATGGGGCCGAAATGAATATCATGAGAGAGAGGCATGCGATTGAAGCTGGGATTCAGATCAATCGTAATGACTTTGGATTTTTTATTGGAGTCAGCGGGGCAACTCCATTTTGCGGTACTGCTAGTGGCGTGATGGTCACGGTCGTGAAGGTAAAGGCGAGATTGTATTTTTATATATTGCCAAAGGTTGAGCACGAAGTACTTTTTGGAAGATTTTTTCAATGTCCCACAAAATGTATAATTTTCAACAAACATGACGGCACCATGTTTGTAGCTTTGTGCGATCCGGTTTGCGGCTATTATGAAGTGGTGAAATGCGCAAATACCGGACCGAAAATTTCACGGAACCGGTTGAATCAAGAATCCTATACCTTCTCAGAGTTAGAGAAATTCAGAAGGGAGAAAGAGGCGATCGAGGAGGAAGGAGATCATCAGAAGTTTTCGTTAACATTGCCAAGTATCTCGCAGACAATCGATTTTGCAGCAACCCATCTTGCAATTGATCCGAGCCTGGTACAGGCCCTGATGGAGGTTGTGGTTGACAAAGAAGGTGCAGGGATCATGCATCTTGTTTATCAGTCAAATGAATCTCGTATGGAGGAATCACTGCCATTGGCATGACAAAAGTCTTCTGTAGGGGACGGGAGCTCAGCGTTGGGTCGAAGAGGAAGTGTAAGAAAGTAGGAGAGACGGCGCGACCAGTGCCAGTTCTGATCACTCAGGAAAATGAGGTGCATTACAAGGAAGAGCGCGAGTGGATCAGAACATTGAAAAAAAAGGGTGAGACGGGGCCGTGTCGATTGACAGATGATAGGGTCAAGAAGATGATCATTGGAGAGAATGACCTCCTCACCAAGGAGGAGACTGAATTTTTTATCGACGTTATAAAAAAAATTCATCTGGCTTATGGTTTTGATGATGATGAGCGTGGAAGGTTGGGCATCGATATGATTCCAATGATCCGGATCCATACGGTACCGCATGAGCCATGGAATGTGAAAGGTTCACGAAATCCGAATCCGGACAATCACCGGAAGGTGGTTGATTATCTTGATGGTAAGGTTCGGACCAAAGTGGCTGACTATTCGTATGGAACATATGTGTCTCCTTGGTTCTGCTTTATCAAGCCGAACGGTATTTTGCGATGGGTTCAAGATCTGGAGAAATTGAATTCGGTGACAGTCCGAGATGCGGGCGGACTTTCGAACGCCGATTAAATCTCGGAATCTTGTGCATGTCATCCCATTATCACCCTAATTGATTTGTACTCAGGGTATGATCAGTTTCCCCTGTACTCAGCGGATCAACATATGACGGCGATGCATACGCCTCAGGAACTGCTTCATATGTGCGCGGTTCCACAAGGTTGGACAAATGTCGTGGCAATTGTGCAAAGATATATTATGAGAGTCATGCAGCCGCTTTGTCCGGACGTGACTTCTCTATATATTGATGATTTGGCTATCCGAGGATCTCGAGTCAAGGACGAGACTAAAGTGTTACCCGGTGTTCAAAAGTTTGTGTGGGAACACATCAGCAATGTAGAAAAGGTTCTGAGGAAGCTGAAGGAATATAACCTCACTGCTAGTGGGGTTAAATCGAGGCATGGTATGAGGAAGGCGGTAATACTGGGTTTCCTTTGTGATGAGAAGGGTCGTCGACCAGATGCCCAGAAGACGAATAAGATCTTGGAGTGACCGACTCCCTTTAGATCTATTACCGATGTTCGAAGCTTCCTCGGGACATGCGGATTTTGACGTATTTTTATGCGCAGGTTCGCAGCGAGGGTGAAACACGTACGGAAATTAGTACGCAAGAGTCGGATCTGGGAATGGGGACCGAAGGAGCAGGCARCCGTTGAGGATATTAAAGCTGAGTTTTGAGAAGGYGGTCTRATTTTGGGAGTTCCTTAYTTTGAGGATGCTGAAAGCCGTCCTTTCATCATCGAGACTGATGCAGGCCCTAGCGCTTTGGGAGGAGTTTTGGTCCAAAAGGATGGGGAAGGACGGAAACGACCTTTGAGATTTGAGAGCAGAACTCTGAACATTACTGAGCGGATCTACTCCCAGTTCAAGAAGGAAACTCTCGTCGTGCTTCACTGTCTGCGTATTTTCAAGAATTGTGTATTTGGCAGGCGGTTCATTCTGCGAGTTGATCCTATGGCTCTGGCTCAATCATTGAAGAACTATTCTTCTTCTGATCCAACCATTGCTCGATGACTGACGTATATTTGGATGTTCAATTTTGAGATTGAGCATATTTCAGGCACTTAGAATCGAACAGATGGATTGAGTCATGTTGATTGGGACTCATCGACGAATCAGGCTGAGGATTTAGTTCTTGTCGATGGGTTTGTCGAAAGAGAAGAGTTACAGTTGAGTATTAACTCATACAATTATTTGGCGGATGCAACAACCCGGCATGGGAAAACCATTTGGAATGCTCCTCGTTTCCATCATGTGCGATCAGAACTTGTGATTGGGGAGCCGTTCATTGAGGAAGACCAATGGGGTGAAAGGACATCAGAGCACTGAGCAGGCTGACAAGACTTTCCGGATCACTGGTGAAATGTCATTCCTTGTAAATTCTCTGATTCACGAGGACCGCCTAGAAATGATGAATGAAGAAGCAGAAGGCAGTGAGATCAGAGAAGCTTTCAGAGAAGGAGAGTATGATGGGGAGTATAGATTGATGGGAATGTGGTTGAATGGTGAGTTGCGGGAGGATGAGGTGGAACCAGCTGTACGCCAGAAGAGTAAGGATGTTGTTGTACGATATGGTCATCTTTTCAAGAAAACCAACGATGGTATTCCGAAGAGAGTGGTATGTGGAGTTGCGCGACAACTTGATGTAATTGCAGCTTTGCATGATGAGGTCGCAGRCGGACATAGATCGRCGCTAGTYACTTTGAAAAARATTCAATATCTTTATTTTTGGAAATGAATGAACAAGATGGTGAATGAATTATGTAACTCTTGTCTTCCTTGCCAAAAACGATCTAATCTGCGTTTTGTTGAACCTCTTARTCCACGCTATGTCGYTGAGCCGGGTGCRGTAGTACACCTTCATCTATTGGTCATGCCGCCTGGGATTAATAGGTACAGATATATTTTTAATGCAAGGGATAATCTGASTGGRTTCRTTGATGGTTGTGCCATTCACGAGCGTACTTGGCAYGTTTTAGCATAATGCATTGAGGAATATTATCTTCGGTACCCGTTTATCCGAGAAATTGTCATGGATCGAGGTGGTGAGTTTCGGGCTGGGGAGGTGCAGACGCTTCTGAAGAAACTTGGAGTAAGCTTTAGCTATACTACAAGGGCACATCCCCAGGCCAATGCGCCAGTTGAGCGTGGACATGCCACTCTAACAAATTTGTTGGCAAAATGGTGCAGAGACGATCCTTCGAGATGACCAATATATCTGAGAACGACATTCTTTGTTGAGAATGTCACCATAAAGCGGACAGCTGGATACGCTCCGGTCACATTGTGGTTTGGGCGTCATGCAACGTTTCCGATCGAAAGTTTTCTGACCACTTGGAGAAAGCAGGATGTGGAAACGAAGCTTTCAACGGAGGAGTTATTGGAATTAAGGGCAAGACGAGTTATGATCATTGAGGAAAGGATTGAGGAGGCCGCTGCCTCTACTACAGAGAGTAGACACAGGCTGACAAGGAAAGATGGGATAAGGGGCCTTGTGTTCGTAAGGAATCATTGGAAATCGAGGATGTTGTGCTTCTTTATGATTCGTCTTTGGAAAAACATTGGTCTCAAAAATTGGACAGCCGATGGTTSGGRCCCTATCGTATTATCAKGAAATCTGAGCATGGGGCTYATGAGATCGAAGAGTTGAATGGAGCTCGAGGTAGAAATTGGGTGTCGGGATCGCATTTGAGAAAGTTTATTCCAAGGACTTAATAAAAGGGTTTTCGGTTAGAATAGATTGTGGAAAAAAGGGACTTGCTTTTCTTCGTCCACTTTCTTTCTTACATGGGATCACAAATTGTTTACTGGTTCTGAGGACAAACAAGGGAATTATAACTTTGGAATCTTGGGATTTGAATTTAATTTTGGGACCTATGGTTCCATGTTTGTATAATTAATAAATTTTGCGACTCCTATTCGTGAAAATTGTGTTGTGGTTTTTGAATCAGAAATCTGTATTTGGATAATTGCTTGTTACACATTTCGATGAAATGTGATGCAATGCAAATTTATGAATATTTTTGGAGTGGAATGTTATGGAATTATCTGTAAAAATGTATGTTCGTATTTGATGTATATTCTCGTTGTAAAAAAAAAAAAAAAAGTTATAGGAAAATGATATGTAATTTGCATTATATAGCTTGTGGCATAACTATGTGAGTTATCCACAAGACATGTAATGCATTTATTTATCACAACCTAGAACTTTCGTAATGTTTTTAGTTATCGTATCATGATGAGTCCTGATGCAGTGAGCTCCGTAGATGGTAATAAGGCCTGCGCCAGAACTTAGTTCCTGGTCCAAAGTGGGATGCTGCCACTTTTCCTTTTTAAGGAACGTAGCTACACTATCATTGAAAGGGAGGAAGGTATTGTTGTTGTGATTGTTGAAATCTTGCTAGTAAGGGTGACGACTGTCGCTCGCCATGGGGAAAGGAGTGGTCACCTTGGCCTTGTGACGAATGGGGTCGCCTCGCCTCTATGACCGGGTCCGACCAGCCCAGGTCATGGAGAAAGGGTAGTTTAACCTTGCAAGTAGGAGACTAGCAAACACATGATACTGGAATCAGAGGGAAGGTGGTGAGGCTCGAGTCTAAAGCGGGGCTTGACGTCGAGATATTATCCCTTGAGGATTACATCACTCCTGAGAGTATATCACAAGGCATGCAGGAAAAGTATCATATGTGATGACTCGTAAATTGGAGTGGGATACAAAACCTGGACAAAGACTTTTCATAAATGGTTTCTCTCATGAATGGTTGGTTCAGATTCTGTTTGGGCCGCCCAGGAGGTTATTTATTTTGAATTACCCGTGAGGGGGTTAAACGTGACCTTTTTAGATAAATGAAAATATTAGCCGACTGGGGTTTAGAACGCTAGCCGGAGGCTTTTTCCGGTACCATTCTGAGAGACTAAATAATGTTTAGAGTTGCCGCCAATGAGATGATGCTGGGACCATTGAGACAAAGTTCCTTGATAATTTTAGTGATTCCGGAACTTGATCCGGTATAAATTCAAGTTTTGGTGGGATGATGCTGGTACCATTCCAATCATGGATGATTGAATTTTAGATTACCGAGGCAATGACTCGGATTTATGTGATAAGCTTCGACTTACTTTCGATTGAAAAAGATTTTGTTGAAAARAGTTCYATAAGAATCYAGAGAGMCCTATATTATTGATTAATATARGGTGAWYGACGGGGACRTCGTTAAATRGGGTTTRGRAATGCTCTCGGGGSAAATACCCTKRYMAGGGTATTTGCCKGGATTTTTCAATGTCAGACGCCGTCTGATCTTTTCATTGAATTGAAGGGATTGATGAGACTGATGTTTGCCAAAAAGTTTATTCAGACTAGCGCTATGACTGAGAGACCTAAACCTTTTTRGGACCTGAGAKTGTSGAYGTAAGACGACATCGACGTCCGCACGGGATAGCGGGAGTCAGCACTGTCATCCGCGGGTTTTTCGACGAGGCCGCAGTAGTGTGCGGTCATGGGAAAACTAAAGTTAAACCTAGTCTACAGCCGCGCGATTCAGAGCCTAAGGGGGCTAAAAAGGGGTCGCARTGGTAAGGATGGACCGCGGCGTGAAGGAATGGGTTAGGGTCCATAGGGCTTTTGCGCCGAGGACCAGGGGCGAAGGCGTCGGGGCCGGCTAGGTAGGGCTGCTATTAAGCTTGTTTGCTGCCTGTCCTGCCTGTCAGCCACGGTGGTGAGCAGGCTAGCAGGCACGGCCTGCTAGGCGCTGAAAACGGGCCTGCTGGGTGTTGGAAGCCCTTCATATAGAAGGGTCGCTCCTTTCTTGATGTGAAAAGGAGCTAGCCCAGTAGGTACTGTCGCCAGATTATCACCCCGCAAACATGGGGATCGAACCTGACTAACTGCACTATCGGGCTAGCTCTTTTTGGAGCAGCCCACGAAATTTGAGTGGGCGCGGCGATTTCGGCTGTGCGATCTTCGAGATCGCGTGGCTGAAATCAGCCGCGCCAAGATTAGAATGACCCCTGTGCAAGGATGACACGCATAAATCAAAATAATAAATATAAAAATATAAATAAATAAATAAATAAATAAATAAAAAACGGTGTCACTTGGCGCCAGGAGATGTGCCTGAGAGACACATAGCAGTAACCGTTGGCTTATGCAAACGATTTCTTATTATTACCGTAAAAAAAAAGAAAAAAAAAGGGAGAATCTAAACTACAGCGCCAGATGGCGCTTACAGAAGAGGCAGGGGACTTAGTGTCCCCAAAGGAAAACACAGGCGTCCGTTGAAAACCGGCAGCCGTGGGCGTTGCTGCACTACTCTTGAAATGCACAAAAGACGAAAATCATGGTCGTGTATCTTTCCATGTTCTAGCGGAAGATTCACTCTCCTTGTGCACAGTTCAAGAGTAGTGCAGCGAAGCCTCGTTTTTGTTTCTGCAGGTAAGTAGGTTTCTTTTTGTTTTATTATATTTTCTCCTATATTTTCTTTGATTTTTTTTTTTCTTTTTTTTTTTTTATTCCTACGAGCTAGAGAAACACCCGTTCGCAGTTTTTGTCGGGGTAGCAATCCCGACAGACACTCACTGCGCCTGAATAAGGCGCTGAAAGCGCCTAGATGCAGGCGCTGAAAGGGAGAAGGGGATGGGGCTTGTGCCAGACTCTTTCGTCAGGTTTCACCGACTCATCAAGAGGTTGGACCCCGATAGTCTGTGTGCGCCCGAACCTGGCACCTAAGGAGCCTAGGTACAGAGAGAGGAGGCAGGGGGTCACCTCCCTCGTTGGCCCCATGGAACTACGGTCGTTGAGGTGAGCAACATCGAATGAATCTCCCACGGGAACGCGGGAGAATACAGTCACGAGCAGTGGCCAAGGCCACTATTGTTGCTGCGGCCGCCAGAATGCTAAGGTAAGTTTATTTTTTTTATTTTTTTTTGTTTGTTTCTCCTTTTTGTTTTCTCCCTCACCATTCGTGGTCGTTGACTCCACAGCCAACAAGGCAGAAACGGGGAAGGACTGAAAACGAACCAAAACTAAAAACTGTAAAAAAAAAAAAAAAAAAAAAAAAAAAAAAAAAAAAAA
>BFEA01001206.1:104212-115733 GCA_003427395.1 Chara braunii
GGATACGCCCACTGAAGGGAGGTGACAACTCCCGTAAGGTGGAGGTAAGTCGTGCCTCGCGTAGGCCCTATCCTGTCGTAGGGGCTCGCGAGAGGTATGGCTGGCGCACTCRGCCGRAGCGGCTTGCGGAAGATCCATATATATTTGCGACGAGGATTTAAACCAACTCCTGCATGAYACAGCCGGGAGGGTCCCGCGCTGCYCTGGTGCGGTGCCGGACCGATGCGCTCGACAGGTGGCGCCGTTGCCGGGGATAACGAAAAGCCTATCATTKTCCCTGGTGGAACGACATCYGGGTRTGAGAAGTGAATGRGAAAAGGCATAAAGRAAWGACGAGAAGGTAAGGAAAAATAATGAGTAACTAAGTATAGGTGAGGAAGYTTACSTWCCTGAGTTAGGAGAATCATGAGGRASGATTRTGTTAGTATTRGGTAAAGTATGTAGTAAGAGTTGGGTAGAGCGGGTGGAATAGACCGGTCAAGGTGTAATGCTGAATAAGGGGATGTGTTTGTTTTCTCTTGACAGGAAGCTTGAAAAGAAGAGGYTGTCAAGATGCCTGAGACTGGCGGCGCATCGGATGGCGCCAGGAAGGTCCTGACGCTCGATGACCTYATCGCGGCTATTGACCGGCATGAAAGGAACCCGAGCAATATCCCTAAGGTCGATACCTTCCACTTTTGTTGGGAGAGAGTCTYAGAATGGCTGGARCGGGTGGAACAAGCTTTGGTCGSGCGGTCGRATGTTGTAAAGTTGTMACGCATTCTCCWGTATGTCCTCCACAGYTACCACCAAGAATTGAAGAAAGTTATAGGTGCSGCCCAAGGTAGTTSGGAAAGGTTCAAGGAAGGAATGCAGAGGAAGTACCGCCYSGGAGATGGAYTGTTGACTACCAYGGACCTTGAGGCGATGAACAAAGAGGACTTTACGACGATAGGGGCCTTTSTTCAAGAATTCAAGAAGAGGGCGCGGAAGGTCCATGGGATTTCGRAGGAGGCGCAGTGCACCATCTTCCTGGGGCWACTTACGGCATCGGAGGCTRTCGAGCTGACAAAACATGGAGGAGGCAGCACCAAGCTCACCTGGGCCACCATTGACAAAGGGGTSGAAGTTGGATGCTTGGACCAGGTGGAGCAACATCAGGTACGCCTGCAAAGGCAGAAGAGAAAGGAAAAGAGATGCGACCGCTTCTGGGACCCTGGGAGTAAAAAGGATCGTTACGAACGTAGTGACGCAGCTGGGATATGGGACAGAGCCGGTGGTGCAGAGAAGGGTAGTGACGGCTGTCCAGGTGAAAGGAAAGGAGCCAGTGGTAGAAGAGGCCGTTCAGGAGGAGCTCTGGGAAGAGGAACAGTCGGTGTCGTAGCACCTGACGAAGGCCCAACGCAAATTGCGTAACTTGGCGCAGGGCGGCCAGGGGTCAGGAAAAGGGCAGACGCCCCAGGCTTTGGCGGCAATTCCTCCAAGTGTGGCGGTGCCATCGTCTAGTGCGGCCCCCCCACAAGGAGGGGCACCCTCCTACGGGCAGTGGCCCTGGCCGGTGATCAATGCAATTGTGCCATGGGGTAGCCCGCCGCCAGTAGCCGGACCGCAAACGAGTATGCCGCCACCCATCGACCCCGCAGCCCAGGCCCAGCCTGTGGCCCCACCGCCGTCGCCCGCTCCCAGTTCACAGGGAAGCGGGGCTAAAGGTGGGAACCAGGGGCAGGGCAATCAAGGAAACAGAGGGAGGGGTGGGGGAAGGGGGCGAGGCAGGAATGACGGCGGAAGAGGAGGGCAATGGAATGGTCAAGGCCGGGGAAACCAAGGCCAGGTGTACCAAGGCCAGGGGTACAAAGGCCAGGGGTACCAAGGCCAGGGGTACAAAGGCCAGGGGTACCAAGGCCAGGGGTATCAAGGCCAAAGGGACCAAGGCCAGGGGGATCAGGGAAGTCAAGGGTACGGAAGGGCCCGTTTTGACTGGAGGTCGRCCATCTGCCAACATTGTGACCAGCAAGGCCACACTRTAAGGTTCTGTAACATAAGGCGGGAGGACGAGAAAAACGGGCTGATTTCCTCCACTATGGAYGGGAACATTTATGACCAATTTGGCGAGTTCATTGACAGGAGGCTCGGGGGAGTGAGAGCGGAAGCCCAACGAAGGGCGGCAGCCGGGCCGCCACCTCTTGCCACGTTCAGGCTGTGGCAGGAGAAGAAAGGACCATCGATGGGGATAGAGGAATTCAGGCTATGGTAGGAAAAGGAAGAACCATCGATTAAGATAGAGGAAGTGGGGAACGACGAGGAAGTAACTCAAGGGCCACGAGGAGGAAGTAAGAGGGAAAAGTCCATAATTGTCGAATCGGACGACGAGGACGAGGGAAGAAGGATGGAACCCCCGTCCGTCTTATTGGGGAAAGTGGAGGATCTACTGGACAAGGTGGGGAGGTACCAACAGAAGTTGGTGGACCTCTGTGAGGAAGTGAGGGAGTGGAAGTCTAGCATCCCCAAGCTGTTCCTGTACGACTCTGGCCCGGAGTTAGCGCCTGGGTGACTCGGAGTAAATGTGGTGGGATCGGGCCCACAATCAGGAGTGATGGGGAGACCCCTCACCCCGCAGGCCCGGCTGGCGCAGGCAGCGTGAACAAGAAGTCAAGCCAAGGCCAGTGCCAGCCAAGAACCTCTGAGGAGGGAGCCGGAACCAGGAAAAACGAAAGAGGCCGTGGAAGTGGAGGATGACGATGATGAGGAGGAAGAAGACGAGAGGCTGCGCCGAGAAGAGGATCAGCGAGCGGAGCAGCGGGCGAGGAGAAAGAGAATAAGGGAGGAGGTCAAACCGGTCATGCGTAACGAACCGCCCAAGAAGAAAAAGTATGTGGTTCGGTTAGAARAGGGGTTTGACGTAGAGCGGGTGATCGACAGGCTGTTAGAAGGGCATAACGATCTCATGACCCTGAAGGAAATCCTGGCGTCTGCCCCGCGGCTCCGCGATGAATTGAAGGGGAGGTTGTCGCGGCGTCTGGTGCCCAATGTCCATCTAGGTACGATCCTGGCCAAAGAGGCCGAGTGGGCAGAATCGGGCACGAAGATGGACTGGAAGTGCGTGGCCTGCGGCACAGTGGACTTGGTGGTAAAGGGCTCCAAGTGTGCGGCAATGGTGGACACGGGAGCTGAAATGAACATCATCAGAGAGGCCGATGCAATCAAGTTTGGGCTGGATATAGACCGATCTGATTGCGGGATTGTACATGGGGCCAGCTGCAAGGCCGTGTTTTGTAGGACAGCCTCGAATGTACTCATCGAAGTTGGGAAGGTGAAGGCCCGRGCTTGTTTCTTCATCATGYCGGACGTGGATCACGGAATCCTCCTGGSGAGGTCGTTCCTGAGCAGGACGGAGACCGTGATGTTCAATAAGCATGACGGGACGTTAATTCTCCTCCTATGTGACCCTGCCTGCGGGAATYACGAGATAATTACCTGCAGAAATACAGGACCGAGGAGTATAAGGAACCGGCCCAACCYAGGATCCTTCACRATTGAAGAGTCGAAAAGTGAGCGCCGGAGGCTYCGAGCAGCGCCAGAAGGAGGAGAGAAGGTGAAAGCATTTTCCCTCCGCCTGTCGGACRTCGGAAAGACCATGGACTTGGTGGCCRCGCACGAGATGGYAGATCCGGATGCCATCCAGACCCTRAGGGAGCAGGTSYTGGAATGCCYCGAGGCGGGGAGGTTGRAACTGGTATATCRTCTTCCGGACAGCAGGAGGAACCCCGCATCAGCGCAGGCGCAATYTGTGAGTCGGCCTTTTTTAGGGGACAACTCAAGCAGGGTTCGCAAAGGCRGTACAAGACGGTAGATAAGAAATGCCGCCCGGTTCCCGTCCTCGTTACAAAAGACGAGGAAGCATACTACGAGAGGGAAYGAGGGTTGATACGGCGAATGAGGGAGAGTGTTYTAGCAGGGTCATGTCGTATCAACAAAGGGAATGAGGGGAAGTTGATTATAGGGGAACCCGACTTCCTGCTGCCTCAGGAGCGAACGTTGATGGTGGAGTTGATGAAGAGGAGGCAACGCGCCTATGCGYTTAGTGACGAGGAGCGTGACAGGATGGATGTGGACAAGATACYTATGATCCGCATCCACACCGTGCYACACGAGCCTTGGAACATGAGAGGGGCRCGATATCMTARTCCTGACGAGGAAAAGAAGGTGGTGGATTACCTCGAYGACAAGATACGTACGCACGTTGCCGACTATTCGAGTGGACCGTATGCGTCCCSGTGGTTCTGCTTTATCAAGCCTAACGRGACGCTGCGGTGGGTGCAAGACTTGCARAKGCTAAATGCGGTGRCCRTGCGGGATGSTAGAGGACTGCTAAATGYRGAYGCTCTGTCAGAATTCTGTGTTGGAAGACCTWTAATCTCACTTATAGACCTTTACTCAGGATATGATCARTTTMCGGTCTATCCGCCGGAGAGGCCGGTGACGGCTATGCACACRCCGCGAGGACTAATCCACATGAACGTGGCCCCGCAAGGGTGGACCAACGCGGTAGCAATGGTCCAACGGGCCATGATTCGGGCTATGCWGTCAGTCAACCCCCATATCACACAGCCATACATCGACGATTTGGCGGTGAAGGGGCCGGCAGTGAAGGAGAGCGACAAAGTCTTGCCAGGGGTGAGGCGCTTTGTTTGGAAGCACATCCAGGACCTCGAGAAAGTCCTGAGCCTGCTCGAGGAGCATAACCTCACGGCAAGCGGGGCCAAATCCAGACACTGCATGAGGGAAGCGACTATCGTGGGGTTCGTCTGCAGCGAGAAAGGCCGAAGATCGGATGTGAAAAAGACGGACAGGATTACTGAGTGGCCAGTTCCGTTCCACTCAATAACTGATGTTAGAAGCTTCCTTGGTACGTGTGGATTTTGGAGGGCCTTCGTCAAGAACTTTACCGCTAAGACTGAAAACCTGAGAAAGTTAGTTCGTCAAGGCCAGGAATGGGTTTGGGATGAAGAGCAAGAAGAGGTGGTGGCCAGAATGAAGGAGGAATTTCGAGAAGGAGGGTTGGTATTGGGAGCGCCAGATTATGATGTCACGGAGACGCGACCCTTCATTGTCGAAACGGATGCGGGGCCGACTGCCTTAGGGGGAGTTCTAATTCAGACAGATATGGAAGGAAAGGAAAGACCCTTGAGATTTGAGAGTCGGACTCTCTGTACGACCGAGRGGAACTACTCTCAGTTCAAGAGGGAGACCCTTGCCGTCCTCCACTGTCTGCGGATCTTCTGGAACTACATCTTCGGCAGGAGGTTTATTTTGAGAGTGGATCCGACCRCCCTGGCCTACTCTCTAAGGAATTACGTTCCATCGGATTCGACGGTTGCCAGATGACTGACGTACATCTGGATGTTTAATTTCGAGTTGGAGCGGATACCTGGCAGTAAGAACCGGACAGACGGGTTGAATCGGATCAACTGGGATAAACTGGAAGGGAAGGCGGTGGAGAATACGCCCCCAGTTGATAGATTTCTGGATCAGGAGGAAGATGTTCACCTCCATATCAACAAGTGGTCGCCGCGAGTACCCAACTGTGTAGGCTATCCTATCTGGCAAACGCCGAATGGGTATGAACGGAGGGCCGAGCTAGTCCTCAAACCCTTTGAAGAAGAGGATCCCTGGGGTGGTAAGGGTGTTCAGTGGATGATGGAATTGGCGCTGGCTAGTTCGCATAGTCTGGTGGAAGACATGAGGACGATCGAGGAAGGACCAGGCCAGGTAGAACGGCATGAGGACCTGATGGGAGGAATGTATCTCCTCGTCAATACGTTGCTGCAGGAAAGCGTCGACCAATCAGGCTTGTTGAACCCAACAGAGAATGTGGACGAAGTGCCCGAGAGCCAGGACGACGAGTTCGAGGAGGGGGAAATTAAGGAGGCCTTTCGTGCAGAGGAGTATGACGGGATCTACCTAGAGCTAGGACTCCTTCTATCGTGCGAGAGGCGGCTAAGGGATGCGAGTGATACGGCTTAGAGGATGATGCAGCGCTACTTGGTGCGGGACGACCACCTTTTCGTAAGGAGAGAAGTGGGGAATCCCAAGAGAGTTGTCTGCGGTAGGAACCGTCAGATTGACGTCATAGCAGCCCTTCATGACGGCATTGCAGGAAGGCATCGAGGGGTACAAGCCACGTATGCCAAAATAAGTGAGTTGTACTACTGGGATGGGATGATGAACATGATCGGGCAGTTCTGGCGATCTTGCGTACCCTGCCAGGAGAGATCCCGTTTAAGGCAAGGAGAGCCGTTACATCCAAGGCTAGAGCGAGAGGTGGGGGCGGTAGTGCATCTCGACCTACTTTTTATGCCGCTTGGGGATCAGGGCTATAATTACATCTTCGATGCGCGCGATAACCTGTCTGGCKTTGTGGACGAACGTGCTATTCGCACGAAGACTRGGCCAGTCTTGGTTAGCTGCATCGAGGAATATTACCTGCACTATCCTTTCGTCAGGGAAYTCGTAATGGACAGGGGATCGGAGTTTACMTGCCAGGAGGTGCAAGAATTGTTATCMAGGTATGGTGCAGTAACCAACTACACCACGGCTGCGCACCCCSAGGCAAATGCTCCARTGGAGAGAGGGCATAGTACCATTGCGAACCTCCTGGCCAAGTGGACCGAAGGTAGGCCTTATCAATGGCCAAGATACCTAAGGRCAACATTCTTTGTCGAAMACATTATAGTGAAAAGGTCCACCAAGTRTGCGYCGGCTACACTGTGGTATKGAAGGCACRCCWCCTTCCCTATCGAGARCTTTCTTAAGACATGGAGGCGCYAGGATCTGGAAGTTAGCCTKTCATTTGAAGAATTGCTCGATATTCGGGCGCGGCAGGTRGRGGCGATAGAGGAAAGGATCCAGGAGGCGTCCGATCAGGTGGCAAGCAGCCGTATGGATGATAAGGCTCGATGGGATCARTCTGCACGGGTGAGGAAAGTACCTTTGGCAGTTGGGGAYGTCGTGCTCCTCTACGATTCATCGTTGGARAAGMAGTGGTCCAGGAAACTCGATAAGAGGTGGTTAGGCYCCTACCGGATCGTACRGGTTGGAGACTTCAGAGCGTACCAGATTGAGGAGYTGAACGGGAAGGAATGGAAGGACTGGGTAWCTGGAACGMGGTTGAAGAAATTTRTGGCGAGAGAAGAGGTGAGAGAGATGATCTGACTGCCTTTAGAATAGAAGCAGTAGGATGTGTAGGTCAGATAGGTTGCATGTTGCATGAGTGTGGTCTTGTCTGAGATGCTTTGATTATCACTTGTTTGCTTACCCCAATGTGTGCATGTTGTCTCCTTCGCTTGTTGTGCAGGTCTGACTTTATGAAGACAGCCATGCTAAGGGGAGGGAAGGGGACACGGCCGCCGCGAAGGCCGTTGGGGGCATCAGGAGGATATGAGCGGCATGGGCCTTGCCATCGAGAGAGTACTCCGGTGTACGATGATGGGGACATCGAGCTATTCCTCGACAGTTTCTGGGAGCATGCGAGGCGTATGGCCTGGACCGTGGCCTAGGCGATTGAGAGATTGAGGGGAGTCGGCAGATTCGAGGAGCCCATTGCCCGGATCCGTAGGAAGGCAACGACGAGGCCAGAGGTGGAGATGAGGACGCAGGAGCTACGACCCTCGCCTGTGGGACCAGATGGCAGGCCAATCCGCCTAGAGATCGGAAATGCGGCAGATTTTATCCCTGCCTTCGAGTAGTTCATGCAGGGGCAAGGTACACCGAGAGATGATTGGGCGAGGGCGTTACCCCTTTGGACCAGAAAGGCGGAGAGGCCACTGGCTAGGCAAATCAGAGATATGGCCCGGGATTAGGAGAGCTGCAGGGCACACCTGAGGGAGGCCTTTCGACGGCCAGAGTCGCCTCGGCCCCGAGTTGAGAGACGCCAGAGGAGCAGGAGACAGAGGGACCCTGAGCCCAGTGAGGCGAGGCCATCGCGAGGGGGAYRGAGGCCCTAGCCAGGAGAGAGGAGGAGCCGGAGCCTGAGGATGAGGAGCGAGGGGCGTATCCTGAGTGTGGACTGGGACCAGTGGAGTTCCATCGTTTTACTGAGGGTGGATTGAGGAGGTCRCCAGTGCRCACACAGGAGGAGGCGCCGACATCTGAGGGGCCGTTGAGAGAATTGGAGGTGCATCWGGACGTCTCTCGATGAGGAGCGTCGCCTCGAGGCGAGGAGCGTGGAGGACAGGCAGAGGAGGTACCACGAGAGGGGGTGCTACAAGARGAGGTGCCACGTGAGGAGGTGTCACGAGAGGAGGTGCCACGAGAGGAGGTGCCACATGAGGAGGTACCACGAGAGGGGATGCCACGAGAGGAGGTCCGAGATGCTCAGCGAGAGAGAGGGYTGGGCGATGAGGGGAGACGTGCMGAAAAGGAAGTGATAGAGGTTGGAGAGGACACGCCCCCTCAGACACCAGCGGTGGGTTTGAGACTCGGGGATGCACCAGGGAGCACTCGTAAGGCAGCAGAGAGGTTGCAGAGAAAAGAGGCYCCTTTGCCTTCATCAGAAAAGGCTCCGTCGCCAGAGAGAARAGCAGAAAGGAGGAGAGAGAAGGCAGTTGTAAGGAGAGAAGYCTTGGCCCTSATTGATAGGCACCTAGCAGCTCATGCCCTRGAGCACCCAGACTTGGAGRAGCCAGCACCTGCAGAGCCGCGCMAGGAGCYGTGCCAGCCCGAGAAGGAGGTGGAGGCAGWGATCCCGAAGAGGGTYGACCTCCGCACGAGRGAGAGGGCACCAGCTRGAGAGACAGCTGAAGAAAAGAGGGCGRGAAGAAGCAGGAGGATAGAAGAAATATSGCAAGAGAGGCAGAGGTTGGAGGCGGCGGGGGCACTTCCRGAGCAGCAGCAGGAAAGGCAGAGATTGGAGGCAGCAGGGGCACTCCCGGGTCAGCCACCCAGCAAGCYAGCTAARGCCCTGTAAATCCCAGAGATGTGGAGGGACTTCTGGGAGCAGAGAGGAGAGGAGCTTCCTTCGTCGATCAGAGCCRGGTTTSGGATAGCAAGAAAGGYGGAAGAAAGATTGGATCGCAAAATCAAGTTCCTRACCAAGACAACTTTTGACCGGCACTTGTTATTGGAGAGCAATCTGGCAGGGAAGAGGACGAAGGAARAAGGCCATGGAGTACGCCTGGAGGCTATGGAAGTGGAAATMMAGGAACTCGGGGYATTGGTGGCCAGTCAGRCAKCTATCATCGAGAGCCTGAGGCAGCAATCTSAGGGAAGAGCGGACAAGCCGGAGAGCAGCYGGCAGGGARAGCAGAGGCAGCCAGGACATGGTTTGCCAGRACAGCCATCTGCAGCAGAGCCTCGCCAGGAGCCGCCTATGGGGAGAGTTATCCKGRGGCCAGAGGAGGCGAGAGCCCAGAGGGAGGCAGAGAGAGAGGCTTTCGAGTTCAGAGCCCCTACTGAGCTCGCGACGCTACCGATAGCAGCGGCGGACCCAGTCATACCTTTGGGAGTTGAGGAGGGGCTACCACCACCTAGCAGTGAGCCAGCTGAAGGCTCAGCAGAGGGATCCATGGACGTGCTACTTGAGGCAGTGCATACTATGCAGGACGAGGCCAGTTTAATTTCGCCTGAGCAGAGGATAGAGGATCCTCTTGAGAGAGAGATGGGGATTGAGGCAGAGGGTGTCATCAAGGGCGGGCCCCAGAGATTGGGCACACCTGAGTATGGGCCAGAGGGGATTGAGGATCGACCAGGGCCGAGCACCCAGGAGGCAGAGACAGGAGAGGAACCTTTGGGTATGCCTCAGAGCCATGAGCTGAGCAGGGAGGCCAGCGAAGCGCCATCATCGCCAGAATTTCAAACAGAGAAGAAAAGATCACGGAAATGGTTTGATATGTCCTGCTTCTTCTGCACGAAGAAGGGTCATCGAGCCTTGCAGTGTCCTAAATTCTTGAAGGACAAGGCTGAAGAGAAGGTTACAGAGGACGGAGGCAGGATGTATGATAGACAGGGTAGGGTAGTAGAGAGATCTGCAGATAGGGGTAAAGCTCAGCTGTATGGGCAAAACCAGGAGGAGATGAGTGAGTAGGACTGGGTTACCGATATGGTTGACATGTTGTGTATAAGACCTAAGTTAGGACTGGATGACGTCCTCTAGACCTAGGTGGTTGTTGTATTTGTTGGGCAGTTCGGGTTGGGTTTTTGTTGAGTCTGCCATCTTGAGGACGAGGACATGGTAGATGAAGCGTGTACGTACTTAGGTGACCTACACCCTCATCTTCGAGAGACAGACCCAACTTGTACTTTGAGGAGGATAGCTGTGTGAATGTGGATTTGAGTGAGTTGAGTGAGTCACGGTTGGAGACATTTTTGTACGGGATATTTTGTCCCGGAGTGTATATTTTATCGAGACTTTTTTCTGGGACTACTTGTTGTGTATGACGATCACTCTCACGCTCACTCGCGTGGTCCTGGCTTGCTGAATGATGGTTTGGTGTGAAACATGCACGAGAAATATCTCATGTGCCTTGTACCTTGTACCTTGTGAGTATGAATGAATGTGAACTGTCTACTCGCCGGTATACTCGTGCGATCTGCCCCCAAGCGGGTAAGAAAGCAGAGTATAAGGCAAGGAAGCGCAGTCTGCTTTGTAAGAGGATGTGAGAATCCTGAATATTTGTATGATGAGTGTTCTATTGATGAGTTGTGCAGGGGACCCATAAGCTGGTCTTTTTATATGAATTGTGTGATGAATGAGACATATGTGAATGGAAGGGTTGTCTATTATCTATTTGGAAGACGCATCTTCAAAGAGGGAAGATGTGTTAAAAAGAAGGTCGCGAGAAAAGTTCATCCTAGAGAGAGAGGGATGACTGGAAGACCTATTGAAGTGAGACCTCCTATATATGTGATGTGGTTAATAAGGTGGATAACTGGAAGATTGATTTTGAGTAATAAAATACCGACAAGAGGGGCCAAAATTTTGTGTGACTATTGATGGAATTTTTGGATGTCGCAAATGGAGCATTTTGAGAGATGTCATCAAGATGTGTGACCTTCTCGCTCTGATCAAGCTGGGAGGTCATGACCTTGTGAATCAGACGGTGATTTTGTTTAGTGATTGTGGAGAGGTTGCCGTGCTTCCTCTGTGTTGTCCCACAGAGGGACTGGTAAATACCTTTATGTGCGACAGATCTATGCGTAGTCCCACAGTAAGCTTGTATTGTTGCGACACACCGTCCAACCGCTTGTGCTAGTCTTGGACATTTATAAGAAACCCAGCTAGGGGTATAACTAGCATCACTAAGGCGCAACCCTTAGTGTTGGCCGCTGTTTGGCACAACCTGAGCAGAGGGTCTGCGTCTGGCCAAGGGAGTAAAGACTTAAAGGGGCGTGAACGCCTAGGARGGTTTTAWTCCWACGGAGAGGCGTGGGATAAGAGTCGAGTCATATGAGTCTTTTGAAGAAGTCCTGATTGAATGCTTATCAGGAACAGCCTATCCTGGCGCAACCCACGAAGGCACTACCACTAAGATAATAATGCGGTGGG
>BFEA01001207.1:6114-17648 GCA_003427395.1 Chara braunii
CTGGCCGGTTGCGCGCTGGATCGCGATGACGGACTGTGGGATCTGGGTGAACCGTGTCGAGTCTGCGACAGCGGGGTGACGATCGCAGTGGTGGGAGTAGCAAGCGACGGCCGRGATCGTCGGTGCGGGTWTGAGGTTTGATRATTGAAGTTGAGTGAGTGATTGGCCCGGGGCCATAGTGGAATTAAYGGCAAATGCGCCTTTGTTGCGGATTGTTATCGTTGGCGTGAGTGTACGGCGGTGACGCCRAACTTTTYTCTTCCTGGATCTTGTCATCTTCTATTTTGGACTTTCTTTCCCTCGACTCTCTCTCTCTCTTTTTCTTTCTTCTCGAAAGACGATGCGTCTGAATGATTGTCCCTCTCTTGAATRAGAATGAGTCGRCATCCTGTTTCTGTRTGAAAGAACTTCTTCYGGAACTCTTCCATTAGTTTCCTGGGTAATCCTCCTACGCGAGGACCYCGTYTACTTGTCTTGTGAMCGGTRRATGCRTATGTACTGTGCAATGYGATCCMTCTTTTCCTGTGAATGTCTCATTTTCGCACTTTCCACWGTGAATGCATGTATAGAGATGCGTGACTTTTYGGATTGATTAGACGAGTGTCGTCGGATTTTTGTTCGAGAATACAAGAGTGTTTAGATCTATAGTCYCGAACGCACTGCGCATGYCATCTGCCTTATGTGGCACGACRTCAGCAGCCACRCCATCAGGYGGCCTTGAGAAACAAGGCGYYRGACACCAACGTTGTGTTGAACTGAGTCGCGGGTCGGTCCCTTAACCCTATGCATGATCAAGCTGATGTGTGTCTGCTCCCTCGTATGTCAAGAAGGGTAGATTGAGGGTCGCATKAATAATTTTTGTTCTTAATGACGCCTCTGGATATATGTGATTGATTGATATGTGGACTGACAAGCACCCTTCGATTGGGCGCCAGCCWCCCGCATCTCCCATCCCAACGCGACCTTTTCCTTACGGAGAGGAAAGGACACGTGTATGTGAGTGGGACGTACRAGAAGCCGTCGCACAAATYGGCRGGCAGTATTACTTCCCTCCGGCCAACCGTTGTTCTGGGTTCGTAGACGCCGRATTTGTCATTATTGATAYGCATTTTCCACCCTACTCGATATTGTTGCCGTTTGACGAGCTGATCGTCATTTCGTGGACGGTAGTGGCRCCCCATTGGCYYCGCACTCTGTGCACGGAGTGSCAGSGTTTCGATCGCWACGAAGCAAAGGGCTYCCACTWCCGAATACGGAGTGRGGACGAGCGTAAGGAAAGAGCCACTCGRCTRAGACCATCAACGTYGGATTCGGAACTGACCAGCGAACGACGACGAGATCCGATACGAAAACGAGACACGCGAAGCGTGCCAGAGCCTTTCCGTTCTAAACGACGGGTTGTAGCCAGGTGGGAAGCTCGACAGTACTTTCTGGATTGAATTTGGATCTTTYTGTTTCCRCGCCATGTCCGCGCGYGCATTTTGTACCYGCGAAACTAATCGACTTGCTTCATCGGACCATCACGGGGGATTTCAGTTCCATCTGTGTCCCCACACTCAATTTCCCAAAAATCCTTGGCACACCCCATCTTRYTRTTCTTCTGGGCCTCTTTCCGCACGTCTCATAGTCCGAACGAAAGACARCACAGGGCGTGAGGTTGGTATCRGAGCCGACACGTGTCAGTTCTKATRRTAGTAAGTCGAACTGGCGAGAGGYAGGAGAGACCCTCAACTAGCTCGTCGAGATCGCCCCGTAACCAGGTCCTTGTCTAGTGTGGCTACACCAGYTGTTCCAATGGTGGACGGTACTAGGGTGATCGTTAGCATCCCTGCCCCCTTTCCCTTCTTCCTTAACCATACCCATCCCGAGGCCTSGMTGAAAGYTGTCGAAGCTCAAAACTACAACGCAGCCGATCTTCCAYRTGTTCTGATATTACTACTTCGCAACACATCACATGACTGGTTTAGAAAACATACGTGGGTAGATTGGGATACTTTSAAGCKAGCATTMTTGGCTCGATTCGACACRGTTAGTGAAGATGCCRYCTGGTATGTACTMAAAAATCGACCACAAGGACCAGGGGAATTRTTGCCCGWTTTMGTCGATCGATTTCAAACCACGYTRGACAAATCYGGGTRAGACGAGAATTCCGCTTGAGACTTGTTTATTGATCACCTTYGAAGTCCGACCTTGAAAGGRAAACYGCAGAAAAAGGTTCCGCCGAAAACAACCCAGTTATCGGCTATCATCACTAAAGCATTGGAGCTAGACTTGGGTGATACAARAAAATATATCAGCGAGGGAGACGAGGATATTWCAGATACCATACGGGATGTRACGKCCAAAARGCGATCATGGCTACAGGCGGTCGAACAGTTCTATCCCCGCCYCGACCATGACCTTCCYGGCRGAATCGTCTCCGATATCCCGGCTSCTTCTCCTCCCTCTTCCCSGGTGAATCAATCAATCGCRGCCGTTAGAAGCGGAACCTCATTCGAAACCCCCTCGCCAGCCATAACCAATTTGCATCTTGCCYAGAKGATCCATACGRCCACTACTAAGCAGTCCGAATAGATGAGCAACTTGATCCAATKGCAGGCAACGCACATGRAGCGAATGGAACAGATAATGAGTAAGCTCATTAACCCAGCTCCTACCYGGCCTGCCCCTGCATCGTTTCCGCTCTTACCTGCTYCGCTTGCTCCAAGATTTGCCCCTTAGTTTCCCCCTCTAGCTAATCYGGCTGGAAAAATCGAGTGTTTTAACTGCAAACRGCCYGRGCACTTCGCCYGTGAMTGTCCGCAGCCGAAACGTAGTCAGCCTCCCCCTGCTCCGGCCCCTGTCGCCCTTAACCAAGGACGAGTGRCCGCTCTGATGGATACGGATCAGGGAAGAGAACTCGTGGCATACGCCCCRGAGCAGCCTTCCCCTTCGACGACAATGGCGTCGACATCAGGAGCTTCTTCCTCTSACGCTGCTRAAGTGGTCGATCCCCTCGAATATCTCCATCGTGCCGGAATGATCGGAGCRATYCRATCGGCCCAAGATGATCTCGAATGGGTCGATCGCGAGTTCAATCCTGRACCACAGTTTCGRACAGGGGAYATCGATGTACTGAAAATGCTCAAGCAATTAGATATTCGCGTTCCTATCCCAGTAGGACATCTGCTTACCATWTTAGAAGCAGCGAACGATACACTTTTACAACATTGGCAGAAAAATCAAAAGCGCTTCACCTATCAACGCATACAACGGATGATGAAGAAGAAGGAGGAAGGTGAGGAAGTTGCGCCTCCTGAGCCAGACTCAAAAGAACCTGAACCCGAAGCCGCACGTATAGCAGCAATCTCGTTTGTAGAAAAGGACCACTTCGTACGAGCTCGACCGGTACTATGGAAAAGTGCGGAATGTGACTGTGAAGTTTGGGGTAAGCTGTCTAACGCCCTTATCGACACAGGGTCTTCTGCAGTGGCCATATCGTTAGATACTGTCAAAAAGACGGGACGACTTGGATCCATTCTTCCTCAATCTCGCAAAAACAACTATGTCTCTGCCGACGAGGAAGCAATGAACATTGTAGGTATTATCGAGAACGTAGCTGTAAAAGTGGGACGAGTACACGTCCTTGTTAACGCACTTGTAATTGATGTACGTTCCTACTCTGTATTGTTGGGATTGCCTTGGGCAATGGCGGTGGGCGCACGCCTGCATTTTGATTCGAAGCAACTGGTGCTCACACAAACTGGAAGAAAACCTCAAACTGTTCCTTTGCGGGTTTCCACCCGAACGATAAAATGGGTCCCTAACTCGCCTCAAATAGGGATGATCCTATACAACGATCCCGAGGAGTGCTCCCCCTCGCGCGTCAGGGATGGAATCAAGGAGTGAGAATACGAAGAAGAGATGCCCAGTGAAGCGGAATAGAAACATCTGGTTGAACTTTTCAAACATGAAACCCCTGAATAATTTCGAGTGTGCCCCGACACCGCTCGGAGCTTCCACGTGGATTCTGAAGGCAGTGCATTCACACCTCTAACAACCCAGGTCAGTCCTTCAGTCCTCCTCGAGGAACCTATATTACAAGTCTCCGATCTGGCTGATGATTTGGAACCCCCTCGCACCTTGTACGAAGTAGCTCTTTCCTTACGAACGCGCTATCAGCAAACGAAACAGTATTTGGATGTCTCTGCTTTTCCGCCCAGATCGTTATTAACGACTGGAGCCACCATCGCCTTGATTAAACAAGAGGCGGAAACACCGGTAAGTGACGTACCTAATCTAATGCAAGAAATGACGGATCTAACCGGGCTAACTGTAGAACCGACCTCGGTCGGTTCAGAAACCGGCGCTGAAACTAAAGAAACAGAGATGATCAGCCCCGCTGAGTCCCAAATGATAGCAACTGTCTTCTCTGTTCGCACCAGTAGTTCCGTTTTTTCTAGTGTCCATAATCGACGGGAATGGCCGGTTGATTGAATCGATATGCCCCTAAAGATTTTCGGGGAATCAAYAATCCCCCTCCCGAGTCATGTTCCCGCGAAACTCCGGAAGTCATTAATCTGTATGTTAAGTGGTTACTCAGAAGTGTTGAGCATGCATGATAATGATATCGGCTTAACTAATGTAATTGAGCATATCATCCTCACAGGAGATCATCTGCCTATTAGCTGCGCTCCCTATCGATACTCGCCAGCTYAAAGAGCGGCCGCTTTTTGGCGGATTAAGGAGTTCGAAGCTAATGGATGGATCGAACCTGTTATAGGTCCATGGTCTTTCCCTGTAGTGATCGTACCTAAGAAGGCTGGAGGGATTGGCATTTGCATTGATTATCGAAAGTTGAATGATATCACGATCAAAGATGTGTATCCCCTCCCCTAGATTGATGAGTTGTTAGATGCGATTGAGAGTGCTCGATTTTTCAGCAAGTTTGATGTTCGCCATGAAATTCATCATCTTCTTGTTCGAGAAGAAAATCGTCCGAAAATGGCATTTGTGCTTTTCGAAGGTACACGGCAGTGGATTCGATGTCCGATGGGTATCTGCAACGCCCCTGCGACTTTCCAGCGGGCCATGAACATGGCTTTTCAAAACTTTGTACGAAAAACTCATTTGGCGCAGAGCATCATCAACTACTGCGTGATTATATACATGGATGATATCTTGGTGTATTCAAGTTCCTACGAGGGACACGTGCAGCACATCGAATGGGCACTGCATGCGTTACGAGATGCAGGTTTCAAGGTGGCGCTTGAGAAGTGTCAGTTTTTTCTCACCACCATTTCTTTCCTGGAGCGCGTGGTGACAGACAAGGGACTCCAACCGGAGCAGGAGAAGATGGCAGCTGTCAGGGACGCACCCGTACCTACCACCATTACGCAAGTTCGCGCTTTTCTGGGCCTAGCCTTGTATTACCGAAGATTTATCAAGGGCTTCGCTGTGATTGCGGGACCCCTCACAAATCTCCTGCGCAAGGATCAGCCGTTGATCTGGACGCCGAAGTGYGATCAAGSGTTTTCSAAACTCAAGGCTGCTCTCATTTCGGCTCYGGTCCTTWTAAGACCGGATCCCGAAAAACYTTTTGTTCCCATCACTGACTGGCAGCCAGAGGCGATGTCGGCGATTCTTGCCCARGTGGGACCGAGCGGACTCGAGAGTGTGGTGGAGTATGCRTCCAAATCAGTGCCCRCCTGCAAGCGCAATTACGCCGCTCCARCGAGCRAATGCTATGCGGCTCTCTGGGGGATCAGTCACTTTCGTGCTTACCTGTAYGAGYGAAAATTCACCCTGGTGACTGGTCATGAGCCCCTGTTGGGTCTGAAGAAGTCGAAGGATTACTCGGGCATGATCGGGCSATGGGCAACGGTGCTGCARAGCATGGACTTTGACATTCGTCATCGGAAGCACGAGAGACACGGGAATGCGGACGGRCTGACACGACTGCACCGGCCTGAGAAGGTTCCAAACGGTGAGGAGATAATTCCGTGGAACGAACCCGAATGGGAGATTGGACCTCGGTACGGCCAAGTGGAGATCTTATCGAAGAAGTAAGTGACACGAGGACTAGTTGTTCTGTTATGATCTCCCTGCCTCCCCTCCTCCTCTGCCATCATGACTACCCCACTCGCTTCCGCAACCCCTTCTTCTCCTACTGACTCTGCCCCTCTCACTTCCTTGGCCTTCTTTGCCACCCTTCCTGATAAATTCTGCTATTTTTGCACGTGTATTGCGCAAGTCTATGGGGTCGACTGTCATCCCTTCGAGACCGGATTTGTCGATTGGGTGGAATGTGCCACGTGTGTCAATCCAGCGCACGGAGCCTGCGTTCGATATCGAACGAGTAGCAAGGAATGGAGGTGCCCCTTGTGTAGAACGAACAAACTCCCCACGGAGGTTCGATTCGAGGCCGCMCGTACGGACGGTCCTCAATACGACGAAAAATACCGACGGGCGGAAGTCTGGACAAATAAAATTTTATTGGCGAAACTAGCAGGATTATCATTGGGYCACCTCACCAAACACGACAGTCGTAGGGCGACCGAGAGATYTYGRGACTATCGATGGATCGACGGTCATTTGGAAAAACGTAAAATTGACGGATCGGGTTTGTGGCTGACAGTTCCCCATYCCTTCCARAGATACGATTGGATCCGATCTGCTCACGAGGAACAGGCCGCYCATTTCRCGATACRTGTCACGGAGGCAWCTGTAGACCAGAACCGATGGTTCTGGTCCAATATACRAGATGATGTCAAATACATTGTCGCTAACTRTCTKGTCTGTGCCRCTGATCGCRCCCCTATACRGGGACCAAACACGATCGTACCAACGGAAGTAGAGCGTCCTTTTCAACGAGTCAGTATGGACACGACAGATATTGACGTGCCACCTGGCCCAAACCGCTGTGAATATTCTATTTTATTAGTATTAATTGACCACTTATCCAAGTATATCGAAGTCTAATCCCTGTAAGACCCGAAAGGCTGCAGAAATAGCCACRWAMATCGAACGGTTCCTCTATACCCATCTTGATACAGAARAAATTCTAACCGACAATGGATCTGAATTTAAAGGTGAGGTAGAAGAACTACTTGCGCAAAGAGGCGTCACGCTCCGACATACGGCACCCCACATGTCCCAGTCGAACGGGTTGGYCGAGAATGCCAACCGTATGATTAAAACCGCCCTTCGCAGGAACTTAGCGGCACACAACACGCGTCCTTGGCCCGAGATCGTATATCAGATCGTCGGCATCCACCGGGCCACCCCTCACGAGTCTACGGGGTTCACCCCCTTTCAGCTTCGAACTAATGGCCTCCCCTGTGTCGATTATCGGGGTAACTCGGAAATTACCAAAGCAGGGGGTAGAGACACGCGTGCGGCCCTCAAGACCAAGGCCAAAAGGTACACCGATTTGATGGAACGGGCCGTTCCGAAGCTAGCCCGAAAAAGACAAAGGATGACCGAGCTGGCCCACGGTAGACAGGTCCGTAGCTATGAGGCCTGGAATGGAAATGCTGGGCCCCAGTACCAATATAAATTAGGGGACCTATTGTAGGTACGTAAATGTGCACGCGACCGGAAACTCGCTCCCAAGTACTCTTGTTGTTTTCACGTTGTCGAACTCAGACCCAACGGCGCTAAGACGGTGCGCGTCACGCTTGAGACTAGTGCCAGCAATAGCCCTGTCCCCATCGTCCGGCATACCTCCTACCTCCCTGTTCTTCCTCCTTTCGATCGTTCTCCCTTGTCTTCCTCGAAAAGCAAGGAAAACGACGACGATCTAGCTTTCTCCGCCTCTCCCCCTCTTCCTCCTCTCCGACCTCGCCATGAGTTTTATCACGGAGCGGGTTCTTGACATTCAGCTGTTGCAGCCACGTGGCCACATCTCAGAGATTCGACAAGTTTGTCACCCTCGGCTTAATACGGATCTTCGGCGTTTAATGCAATACTTCTGCCACGAAGGTATCTGTGTCGCCGCCACGTTTCGAATCGAAGGAAGTCCTCGCACAATAGTATTCGCAGAGGTTACCGCAGTTCATCGGCGAGCGTGTCCCAAAACGAGCCACGTCACCACTGTGGCGGGATTCACCGGCGACATCAGCTCGGTCAATCCGCTGCGGCATACCGCGATCTTGGCCTCACTGTGAGAGTGGATGGAGCAAGTGTCCAACGTGTGGCAGCACGTCCTCGCCCTGGAGGAGTATAACATCATCGGGATCTTTGCATCGGACCTTGACGGCATTCGCCGAGTACCGCGCGAGCGGCCAGTTGCGATCCCGGCCATCGTTCCCTTCCCCCATCCCCAATGAACCACGCTGCTCGTCTCGCTCCTCTCTCTGTCTCTTATACACATCTAGATGTGTATAAGAGACAGGCGTTCGATATCGAACGAGTAGCAAGGAATGGAGGTGCCCCCTGTGTAGAAYGAACAAACTCCCCACGGAGGTTCGATTYGAGGCCGCCCGTACGGACGGTCCTCAATACGACGAAAAATACCGACGGGCGGAAGTCTGGACAAATAAAATTTTATTGGCGAAATTAGCAGGATTATCATTGGGCCACCTCACCAAACACGACAGTCGTAGGGCGACCGAGAGATTTCGGGACTATCGATGGATCGACGGTCATTTGGAAAAACGTAAAACTGACGGATCGGGTTTGTGGCTGACAGTTCCCCATTCCTTCCAGAGATACGATTGGATCCGATCTGCTCACGAGGAACAGGCCGCTCATTTCACGATACGTGTCACGGAGGCAACTGTAGACCAGAACCGATGGTTCTGGTCCAATATACGAGATGATGTCAAATACATTGTCGCTAACTGTCTTGTCTGTGCCACTGATCGCGCCCCTATACGGGGACCAAACACGATCGTACCAACGGAAGTAGAGCGTCCTTTTCAACGAGTCAGTATGGACACGACAGATATTGACGTGCCACCTGGCCCAAATCGCTGTGAATATTCTATTTTATTAGTATTAATTGACCACTTATCCAAGTATATCGAAGTCTAATCCCTGTAAGACCCGAAAGGCTGCAGAAATAGCCACAAACATCGAACGGTTCCTCTATACCCATCTTGATACAGAAGAAATTCTAACCGACAATGGATCTGAATTTAAAGGTGAGGTAGAAGAACTACTTGCGCGAAGAGGCGTCACGCTCCGACATACGGCACCCCACATGTCCCAGTCGAACGGGTTGGCCGAGAATGCCAACCGTATGATTAAAACCGCCCTTCGCAGGAACTTAGCGGCACACAACACGCGTCCTTGGCCCGAGATCGTATATCAGATCGTCGGCATCCACCGGGCCACCCCTCACGAGTCTACGGGGTTCACCCCCTTTCAGCTTCGAACTAATGGCCTTCCCTGTGTCGATTATCGGGGTAACTCGGAAATTACCAAAGCAGGGGGTAGAGACACGCGTGCGGCCCTCAAGACCAAGGCCAAAACGTACACCGATTTGATGGAACGGGCCGTTCCGAAGCTAGCCCGAAAAAGACAAAGGATGACCGAGCTGGCCCACGGTAGACAGGTCCGTAGCTACGAGGCCTGGAATGGAAACGCTGGGCCCCAGTACCAATATAAATTAGGAGACCTAGTGTAGGTACGTAAATGTGCACGCGATCGGAAACTCGCTCCCAAGTACTCAGGTTGTTTTCGCGTTGTCGAACTCGGACCCAACGACGCTAACACGGTGCGCGTCGCGCCTGAGACTAGTGCCAACCATAGACCTGTCCCCATCGTTCGGCATACCTCCTACCTCCGTGTTCTTCCTCCTTTCAATCGTCCTCCCTCGTCTTCCTCGGAAAGCAATGAAAACGACGACGATCTAACTTTCTCCCGTCTCTCCCCCTCTTCCTCCTCTCCGACCTCGCCATGAGTTTTATCACGGAGCGGGTTCTTGACATTCAGCTGTTGCAGCCACGTGGCCACATCTCAGAGATTCGACAAGTTTGTCACCCTCGGCTTAATACGGATCTTTGGCGTTTAATGCGATACTTCTGCGACGAAGGTATCTGTGTCGCCGCCACGTTTCGAATCGAAGGAAGTCCTCGCGCAATAGTATTCGCAGAGGTTACCGCAGTTCATCGGCGAGCGTGTCCCAAAATGAGCCACGTCACCACAGTGGCAGGATTCACCGGCGACATCAGCTCGGTCAATCCGCTGCGGCATACCGCGATCTTGGCCTCACTGTGAGAGTGCATGGAGCAAGTGTCCAACGTGTGGCAGCACGTCCTCGCCCTGGAGGAGTATAACATCATCGCGATCTTTGCATCGGACCTTGACGACATTCGCCGAGTACCGCGCGAGCGGCCAGTTGCGATCCCGACCATCGTTTCCTTCCCCCATCCCCAATGAACCACGCTGCTCGTCTCGCTCCTCTCTCTACCTTTGGTCTCCCCTCTCTCTTCCCCACCTTCTGGCAATCCGATCTCCACCCTTCTCTCTCCTTCTCATTCGTACCTCTTTCGGTCCCTTGTATCAATCCTGGATATCGGCGGCTGTGGCGCGAGACTTTTGAGGAGTTATCCTTCTGCCTGGCCCGAGTACAAGTGAAGTGGACGGGCACTATCGAGCACCCCACGTGGATCGAGAATCCGGAGCTGCTAATCATACAGGGTTGGAGGACTAACGCGGAAGGAGATCTTATTGGATTCCTCTTTGGATTGGTACAACCGGGTCACCGTCAGTTGATTGCACAGGAGCTCATTGCACCGATCGTGCAATTGGCGGACGATCTCTCGCCCGACATCTACTTTCAGATTGACAACAGTCCTACTCCATACATTTTCAAGCGATCCTTGGATCCGTACCTTCAGTGGACTTCGTGTTTGGAGGAACCTAGGGACGAGGATACGCTACCATGGGGGCAAGAGTATCTGAAGTCGTACGAGATCATCCCTTACGCCTTCTACCCGAAGGCAGAAGAAGTGGTGATCGACGACGACGACGACAAAGAAGAAGATGGCGACCCTGCAGCCGCCACCTCAAGTACCGCGCGACGGAGACGGCGCCGATCCCCCTCCTCCTCCAGCCTCACCCGTCCCTCAGTTCGCCCACGTGCCGATGCGGGCGATAGGCCATCGTCCTCGGACGGTGTCCCGCCGACCCCTTGATTTCCTCACCCTCGAGCAGATCCGTACCCCCGTCACCTTTCCTCCCTATCCCTTCCATCCCCATCTCTTCTGCGACTTCTATTCTACCCGTCTACTCGCCACCGTCCACCCCCACGCCTCCCTTCATTCCGCTGCTCCCGCGTTTTGCTGGCATCTCCTGCTGTTCATCGCTGCATCGGAGCAATCCAACGTAGTAGAGGTCTTTTGCCTTCCCACAGGGACAATCCCCGCTTGCCGCCACTTCGAGATCTTTCGAGCGGCGCTTTTTCGCACCCTCTCCTCCTTCTATCACGACTACCTCGCTTCTCTCCTCCGCAGTGGCGATCATTTCCCCCGCTTCCACCGGATCATCCGATATGAGCAGCTCCCGGTGACGATGGAAGGGATGAATCGCTTCCTACCCCCACTCCC
>BFEA01001207.1:24290-35454 GCA_003427395.1 Chara braunii
TTTTCATTTTTTTTTGGCTTTATCAAATCCCATTAAATTTGATACATATGTATCTTACATAATAGAGAACCGACAAATAAAGTTTGAAAAAATAAAAAGTTTTTTCAGGCCCCAAAATGAAGGGAAAACAAAAAGTGAAAAGAGAAAAAAAACAAATTAGTAAGTGGGAAAGCAAGTTTTGACACCACCATCTTTGCCGATTTTTCATTATTGTTTGGCTCGACAGAATGACTTCAAAATTGAGAAAAAGGTATCTTACATAACAGAGAACTCACAAAAAACAAATAAAAAAAAAATAATATGTTTTAGGTACCAAAATAAGTTTTTGCGGGGTCCGAACCCCTTCGAGTTCGGGCCCCATATGGGGACCCGAACGCTCGAACGTTTGGGGGTCAGCTTAGGGGCCTCCGGACGTTCGCCCTGGCAACTCAGTAAATAATAATAATAATATATATATATACACAACCCCCCCAGGAAAGGGAAAGAACCTTTAAAAACTTGAAAATATGAACATGAACAATGTCTCTTTCRAAATAATTATAATACATCCCTAAATGATTATTAATATAAATTAAAATTAAAATAAATACTTATGATCAATAAATATAATACTTAAGAATATATAAATGAAAAATGGATCAATGTTCTACTTAGCTCCATAGAAAATCCTTGAAGTAATATTCCTGTCTTCCTTCGCCCCGTACAACCAATCACTACACAAACCCCCTCCGCGTAGACACAACACTTGTCCCCAAACCTATACAATAGAGACAGTTAAGATCACACACCTACATACCACACGAGCCACTACTCGCAGAACCGTTTTGGGAGCACTTGACCGCATGCGAAAATGCACACAAAATCAGAGCACATACGTAATAAACCACCCAAAATATTTTTTTTTTTTTTTAAAAAMCACGTTTTYCCGGAAACACACTACGAATGATGGACGGAACGATGCCAACTAAAAACAACGCTCTGAAACGACACTGTTGACACGCTAAAAAACAAACACACATATAGGACACACATGATGCGACAGTACGCACCTCCCCCATAGCCAGTCCCTTCCAAAGAAACACATAACGACACACGTACTTGCGCGCTACGAGACAAGACCAAAACCCGACGATTTGCAACCTYACCCCCGATAACGTGCACAATCCYACAATRACAAGCACATTGGTACAGACCCACCCCCTAGTGTACTACACCTATACGATTACCACACCCCACATCCTCTCTCCTCCCTCCCAAGCAATCCTACTACTCGCTTACACCCACTCCCCCCCAAAAAAAACGAACAAATTTTCTCTTTCCCCCCAAAAAATACACCCACCCCCCTCAATCACAACGCACATTGGTAGGTACATACTCTTCACTCGACTGCGTGAAAAGGTCTATTCCATAACCTACCCCTTCGCCCACCTTAAAAAAACATTCCTACCACTAGCTTACACCCTCCAACATATACACATGGTCTCCTCCCCCTCCCAAATTGCAGTTAATGCCCGCACCCCCATCCTACCCCCTCTAATCCTAGCCCGTACTATGGCATGCTACGCTATACATTTATGGCCCGCACGCCCATATCCTCCCTTACGCTACATCAAGCGCCCTCGAGTACGGCTGAGAATACAAYTGCACGCAACTTCGTGTTACATTGCTGCAGCGCCTGCTTGCACACTCTAGACTCCATCRCCCCTCACCACGAGTCCCCTATGTCTCCCTTCTCGCACGAGCACTCTTGCTCTCGAGCTACATTGGGTACGTAGACTCGGTCGGACGCAATACAGTGCCCCGTGCGCTGTGCTTACACTGTAAGCACTGACATTGCGCTGCACCGCTAGTGCTCCAGCTATGGCGGCAACTGACCTTCCGGCGACACCGACCCTGACAACTCAGGTAAGACTCTCTAACTATATCTCCCCCAAATGCCTATTATGCTTCACCATGCTACCCCTTACGCCCTGCTCCCAAACCGCCCCCCCCAACTTTTTTTCCACCCATTCCTAACAGGAGCCTTACTAAGCTAACCCCTTTGATGAGCTGCTATGGGTGCTAGGCGGCAAAAARCGCGCTTAAGGGCGTGCACTRTGACCCCCCCTATGGTTGGGTTCTTATACCCTTCCCTAACCTGTGCTAATCTGCTAACACTAATTCCTAAACTGCTCCTCAAAACTGACATCCTGCTGTGTTAATCCTCTACCTAACTTAAGGACAAAAAGACTATGTCTAATGTCCCATACTCTGGGATAACTGTGTTTTTACACAACCCCCCCCCCACACTCTACCGGATCTTAGATCTCGTTGCTAAGGATGGGGTCGAACCCCCAACTCATTAGACCATGCCAACTGTCCGTACTTATCTTACAATCGTACAGGAATACCAACCTAATGTGGTACAATGAATCACCCACCCCCCACCCCCCACCCCCCACCCCCCACACCTATCCCTCCATCTCCTATAGCTGCAAAACGCACCAACTTACTTAATCATAATGATGTTACTCTCTAATCTTGTTCTTTTCTTGCTAGCTCCCTCCCTTTTCGCGCTTACGCTAGGCACACAATAGCTTATGATCATGAATGGTACGTCACGCCTTCTCACACATTCACATATAACCTTACCATAGATATGACTACGCTGCTTACCAAGCTCCCATATATCAACTTTGAAAGCAAATTCCTACACTACATATGTATAGGCTAGTACCGGATCTCCCGGCTCCCTCCCTCTTCTACGTTGCTGCCCACTCTACATAATMAACACAGAAACACCTCACCAACYTCCACTAGAGTAATATATGGCAGCACTATCTCTTCCTTGTAGATAAAGGTATATCTTTACAAGTATTATGTTTAAACATCATAAAATAGACAATATCAGCAAATCGAACCACTAACATTTGTATACACCTTCACACATCGCCATGATAATTATAAAAGTATCCCGGCTTATAACCAGTACACACTTACCACTGAGGGATGCAAATAAAATAGGCACATAATTTTTTGTACACAAATGATTGCATGGACGATGTCGTACCTAGATCAAGATAAAGTCTAAAGCATACATGTAAGAGGGTGACATTAACTACGTATACTTAATTAAGATACCGAACACATAATAATTACCCAGTCGTAAACCGAGATTATTAATAAAACTACAAACCTATTTTTTTTGTCCTRTCTTATATCATTCTCATATGAGAGCGTGATCATTCGATTTAAATTAACTAAGGCAAGTTTTTTTCAACAAGYAGCATGATCTGGCCCGCAGTTCATTACGATTGGCACGAAGATGATCAATTTTTGAAGATAGGATTACACARCGTGATTATAAGGAAAARTCRTTTTGTAATTTACTGGGATCAACCAAGTTCATCGCCCCTGCATCATCATCTGAGGATATCTCAATTGGTAACATCATAACACACCCCTTGCGTATTATTGAATTATCGAGTAGGTTCACTTTCTTCTATCTTGTTTTACCTTTCTACMTTTTTCTATCCAGATAAAACCATCAATATCAGCGGATTCTGTGCATGAGGGTATGTTTACATTCACGAAYAGTTAGCAGATTATACGACCCATTGGATGCAGCTTTACCARGAATGTATGAATCTTACGTGTATTAGCAATGCGAKTATGTCTCCTCATGGTTTATCAGATCTTTTTYGCATCTTATTAGCACGAGTGAGTAGGCACCGTATGTGTGTATTCAGTAGAACCGTGTAAGCCGTTGTGCGGGATGATTGTCGCACAGTCGAGATTTCAATCAAGAAGTAACTAGATGATGCTCGTAGGTTATTTCGGTTGATTCTTCTAATAGGGGTTGTTTTTTTTAGGGATCAAAACGAACCTAATAATCAGAACTAGTATTGTATCATCTGAAAGTATTTTTGGTGCAAAATCATATCTCGGAAAAAAAAACATGTTCGTTTTTTTCCTAGTCCTTTTATTCTCTTGCACATTATTAATCTGAGTTTTCAAAAAGCTTATCCATTTTTCTCAGTAAAAATTATTTGCATTTCTTATATCAGAATGAATACAGGGATAACTATAGTAGAGATTTTACTGATTTTTTGCACGAAGCATATAGATTTCGTTATGATTAAAACGAACCTAATTATCACTACTTAWAACACCASTCACGCTGTATAGCTTTATCATATCTACRAAAAAATAGCACTTTCGTTTTTGGTACCCTAGTTCTTTTACAGTATTGATCTGGATTCTAGAATGGGTGATAMTTTTCTKTTAAAAAAAAATATTTACGGTTCTTATATCATAGTGAGTATRGGGAAAGCAATCGTGGTCGGTTCATGGTAATACTCACACTAGTATACGGATGTCGTGCGTACCAATAGCGCAAATGTGCATATCTTCCCATGTGTCCTCAATACGAGTAGATAAGTGTTAACACTAACCTTGTACATATGACCYCCTTATGTCAGCCTAGTACCATAGCGTCAAGTACACTTGGGTAATTAGAAGTAGGTCATGCCTTCATTACTGCGCGGATTCTCGGATTRAGGATCACGAAGACAATGAAGTATCATTCATGGTAGTAGGATTAAGCTCGTAGATTACCTCGATTAATGTAAACAACGACATTAAGTATGATCATCATAAGGAACTCCGTTAATTATTTATTCATGAGGCGCCAAAATATATATAAGGGTGTATATGAAGGGGTGATGGCGTAGTAGAARGAGATCTCCTGGATCTATTGTTTAAACTTAGCTATAGAGCATCTCTCTATAGATTATTTTTGCTGAACCACTGCAGAAACAAAGTTTATATTTTGATAGTTTCGTATTTTAATTCACCCTTTCAAACATATCAACATTTTTYAATGGTTCACGCCTGCATTATATGACAAATCCCGTAYGTATCAAGAGTAGGAGTGTATAGTCCGCTATAAAGCTCACAATACGGGATGTCAGCTCATGAAAAATGTAGCGGGTAAAAGTGCATTCCCTACATCATAGTGAGCACAAAAATAGCAATAGCGGTGATTCTCTTGTAATATTATAGCGAGTGTACATATCTCGTGCACACCAATAGTGCGTATGTGTGTCTCTTCCCACGTGTCCTCAGTACGAGTGGARAAAAGCTTAATGCTCTTCATTACCATGTACGTGTGACGCATGCGTTATTAGAAGCGGTTCGTTCCTTCCTATGCGAGTGTGYTGTTTACGCATGGATGATTAAAAGCGGTATTTTGTTRTGTACGTGTGCATATTTTCCCATGTGCGTGTGCGTATCTTCTCATGTGCAGGTGCGTATCTTCCCATGTGCATGTGCGCAACTTCCTATGTGCGCCTGGAACATTAGAAGCGRTACGCACCTTTAGTACTTGTACGGGTTATTTGGTCTAGTATCGGATAGAAGTAAGAGCTTAATGCTCTTCATTACCATGACCGCACAAACCTTGATGATGTCTTAATGCTCTGCATTACCATGTGCGTGTGTTGAATAAGCATGGGCTATTGGAAGCGGTATSTACCTTAAGTACTTGTGCGGATTATTGAGATTAGCATTGAGAARACGATGATGTGTYAACTATGCTAGCATGATCAAAACTGTATATTAACTCAATTAAACATTCAGCGTGATAAGCATATATAGCTTCATTAAATATTTAGTGGCGAGAGGTATGCGAAGAGATGCTGGCACAGAGAAAGGTTTCCTTTCKAGTKATTAAACCAAGTTTGATTATCACATCTTATAAGACCATTTAGGCCGCATGGTTTTAACATATTTAGCTAAAAATAGCACGACCAATTTTTTTACCCTAGTTAGTTTCAAGTTATAATCTTGGGAGATCATTTTCWGTTCAGTAAAGAGTTTTTACATATCATATATTATAGTAAGCCCGATGATAGCAATAATAATGATTCTCTTGTAATATCCCCGCRAGTGTACAAATCTTGTACATATCAATAGAGTGAATATGCTTAGCTTCCCATGTGTCCTCAATACGAGTGKATAAAGCTTAWTGTTTTTTTTTGCCGTATACATATGRCACCCTTGTGTGCCTTTAGTACCATTGTATCAAGCACGATTGGGTTATTTAAAGTGGTTCTTGCCTTCATCATTRTGCAGATAATCAGATTAAACTCCGCGATGACGATGCCACTGCAAATATAGTAGTAKAATCAAACTCGTAGATTACCTTMATTTAAATATATAGATCTTTCAGCATGAYCACCATAAAAAACTTCWTAAATYATTTAATGATGGGGGGACAATATATAGAGGTGTACGTGAAGATACGATAGCGTAGAAATTGAAGGAGTCTTGGAGCTACYGTTTAACTTAGCCATGTGACGTCTCCCGATGAATTATTTTCAAATAATCCGTACAGAAACAAAGTTTACATAAATTTATATAAGTCTTCTTGATAATGTTGTATATGAGTTCACGTTTTYAAATGTACTAGTATTCCACTTTTTTTCACATGCATACATTACGAGTAGTGAGAGTACGAATCGCGCGCGTACACGAGGGAGAAACCATTCCTACATATTTAACTTAAATACAATAAAAACCGCTTAATTATGCCACTAACACCTGGATTAAAAGAGGTATCCACTTAAAAATTATTGCCATTACTATCAAAAATTTATCTTAAAAAACACGCATACACGAGGTTTCTCCGCACGATTGACCACGTTCTTTTTTTTGCCGACGCAAAACACAGGGTTGGAAACAAACCACATCCAACGCACATTCAAACAAAGAAACACTAGTGCTAAATGCGAGATAATCTGTGAAAAGCCTTTGGCCCCACGAATTATAAGAGAAGAGATCCGCAGAATTGACACTATTGGAAACTCTGACCTACTCCTACTTCTTGCTTCGGATCTCAACAAACGACCCAAAAAGAGTTACCCCCCCCAAAAAAACATACTGAAAGACAAAAATAAAATTGATGCATACGTGCAAGTTGTCCTCCACTCACTCTTTCTCCAACTTTTTTTAAGCTGCCAAGTTTTTTTCCTTATACCCACATTCATGCTGGACCAAACGAGACATAACCCTTATATCCCAATACACCTCCAAAACTTGAAAAAACGCACTCACAAAAATACTAAAATTCCCTATACCACTCGACATACACGACGGTACCTATACATACGTAATAGTGACAATGCATGATGGACCCAGATACTCAAAATGAATCAAAAATCGAATATAGCCAAAAATATAGGTATTACCAACCACTATCAACAACAACATGTACTCCAAGTAGATATCATCCTATCAACCATATTCAACAAACACTCTGGCAAACGATATGACGACCGGGGTGGTGTCTGCCTATCAACCCAGCTCAGCCAACAAAGTGCACCCAACACTTACATAACATCATACACTAAAGCTGGGTGAATACGGATACATCTGCTACCCCATTCAATTTTTTGAAGTACGAGAGAGTAAAAAATTGTAATTATCTGCAATCTGAAGCAAACCACGCATACCACTACGCCCACGCAGTGGCGCCTCTTATACCGCCTCCCATTCTACAAAATCGACTTGCTTATCCAAATGTTCCTGCAGTAAATCATTGGTTACTAGCTCCACCAACTCAGCCAACACGTCCACTTCTACAGACGAAACCTCGTCTGGAATATCATCAGATGTCTTCGTGACAAAAACGGTCACCTCACACAATAACCCTTCATAGTAACCCAAACCCACACATAACTTCACGACCAACTTCYCATCCGCCGTAACACAAAAATGACGAACAGACTCGCTCATCACTCGTAGACTAAACCTGAAATCTCTGCCATGACCAGCATCACGGCGATGGTGAAGCTCCTGAACCTGAWYCGCYTCGCCATGAATATCATCCACGCAAGATATAACAACATCCATAACCGCTGTCGAAATTGACGAGGAATAGTTACGAACAGAACGTGCAAGCCCACTTCCGTAAAGCGCACCCCACAAGTATTGTAACCCACCCGACCCTCCTGATTCACGCTATGGCTCTTTCCACAACGTGCTCTCTCCCTCTCACGCAAGCAGTAATCTGCTATCCTTCTCCCGCATYCGCCTCGTCACGATCTTTCGCTACCTCTCACCCTGTATAGCTCGCTCTCATTCCACCTTGCTCCCCGCCTGCACTGTCCCCCTCTCGCATGATATGTGGCTCCCTCGCCCCCTCTGTCGTTTATAACCTCGATACTGCGCGCATCCGCTACTCAGCTAGCCACGTATTATCCACTGTCGTCCTCAGTCTTCACACCACCCTCTCATATACATACTTCTTAGCCTCTACAACATGCCAATCGCCTGAACGCACAAACTAACAATGCTACAACACCGAATTAAACAGCCGCACAGAAAAACGTTACATAACCGGCCTGTATATACATGCAAAAAGCATACACAGAACCAACCGACCTGGAGCTCGCAYATAAAMTCTCTATAAGAGTCCCCCCCCAAAAAATCTACCCTTATAACCTAGCTAAGGCCAGAAACAATGACAGCCGAAATCTGAACCTTRGCGTGTAAAACAACACAACCGATAAAGATATCTCCTAACAAATCWCAAATATTATGATCTCCCCTCATATAACACTCGCTGCTGGACYGCAACACATAGCCACCCCCCCCAATAAAACACTCCCACAAAAGAACACACCCCTAAAAAGGAAACCGAAGACGAACCACCGTCTCGAATCGCATCAAAAAAATATCTCCCTACTATATGGAAACTAACGTACACAACAGCATGACACTAGACCGAATACGATAATTATTTATAATATTTGAAGTCGAAAACCGCTATAGTTTACTGTGCACAGTACCCCTTATACAATGCAAACCCACATCTCTCGAGTTAAACTGCATGACAACAAATGAAAGAAAAATACACGTCCCCCTGACAGATTTCACAAAACAAAAAACACTTTTAGTTATTCAAACATGAGTTTTTAATAGTATAAAAACGAAAAATAAATAAAAAAGAATAAACTAACCCCCCTCTTTTTTTTTTTCAAAACTATAGATGTACAACCCCGTTTATACCTTGTAACAATCTCAATAAGCTAAAAATGTTTTCTTCTTTTCAAAATTTTCTTCCAAACAACCTGCCCTACAAAAGATATAAAGCGGACATCGGAAAAGGGCTTTAGCTCACAAGCAAACTGAAACAACCAAGCTTACTACGCCAGATACATATCTCCAAAAACAATAACGCACCAATTATTTATAAGCAGAACAATATTAAAGCGTCCGATTGCCCATACATCTTCATCAGAAGATCCTACCTTCATTCCCAAATAAATCAATAAGCTAAAACCTAATTAAAATTAAAAAAAAAAATACGTGCTATTCCAAAATAAACAAAAAAACCAATTAAAATAAAAATAAATATAATAAATTAATTAATTTAAAAAAATAATAATAATAAAAACAAATAATAATATAAAATTTAATAATAAAAAAAGATAGAATCATATAATAAACAGCATAACCTTTTTATTAAATAAATAGTAATAATAATTATAAAACTAAAGCTTAACATTACTGCAAAAATACGATAAACGGTAATAACGCCGCCCAAAACACAAAAAACAACACGTCTTTATATAACCTCGCAAAAACTTTGACGCTATTATTARCACTAAAAATACAACCAGAGGTATGGATGCCCTAATCTTATACTTGCCATTACCGCTTTTTCCAACTGGGGGCCTGACATTACCGCTCGTCCTAGTTTTTCTTGCGTTTTGGAACCGTGCTCCATCCTCCACTGCCACTTCCTTATTTTTTTTGCGTATTTGAACTCAAAATATRTYGTGGCTGCCGTTGATTCATTTTTTCTCCCCTTAATTTRCGTTTTCTTGATTGTGAGAAACAACTATGCTTGCAGTGGTGCCCTGTATAGACGTAGTGATAGGTGAAATAGATGGCATCTGGTCGGGCTATGTCGCGTTAGCGCTGTGTTAGCGGAGCGTTACTGTGTCACATTGACGACACAATAGCACTGCAGTTTTCGTTATACTGGTGCATCGCCACTATGCCTGATGGAGCTGATCGGGGGTTTTGCCCCCTGGTCGTTGATACGGAATGAGCGCAGGGTAATCCTGCTTCCGCGTTGCCTGGAGCAGCCTGTCGTATTGTTCGGCTCTGAAGATTGAAGTTGCTGAAGCTGCTTTGCGGTCACTCTTCCGTGTTGGCTTCTTGTGCTTCAATGATGCAGGTTTTGTTTGGTTTTGAAGACTCAAGTTGGTGTTGCCATCCTTGACAGTCTTCGCTCMWCTGAAGTATTGACCACTTTGATTCTTCTGTGTCGGTTGCTTCTGCTTCAATGATGCCAGCTTTGTTTGGTTTTGAAGACTCAAGCTGGTAGAGCGGGTTTGCGACTGGTTTGCGACTGCTTTTCTTCGGTTTGACGGCTGGTTCGCCGGTTTTGTTTGGTTTTGAAGACTTAAGACTCAAGCCATAGAGTGGGTTTGCGACCGCTTTTCTTCAGTTTCATGGCTGGTTTCTTATAGTGTGGACGGCGGGGATCATCTGAGATGTTGGGCTTGATGCTGTCCCCCCATTGAGTCTGCCATCCTCGACGATCTTCGCTCATTTGAAGTATTGACCATGTTGCATTTCATAAATTAGAAGGAATTCTGCAATTTAAAACCCTATAGGCCCTATACTAATGTAYAYAATTGAATTTTTTGTGTGCGAATTTCTTATTAGTTCCAATCTTTTWGTCCATCGTACTTCRTCATTCGATTCTATTGGTGGATCCCGATAAYTGATGGTGGTTTGCGGATTTTGGGTTGGTTGAAGTTTTCTTCAAGGTCGKCGAAAATCGGGTCACCTAATTAGGGTTGTAAMGACTGTTGTTATTATAATTTTTCTCGCGGCACATGGCAGCTGCTTTTACTTGGTCTGATGGCTTGTTTCTCATTGAGTGGTCAGTGGTTATAATCCGAGATGTCCGGCTTGACGCTTCCTCCCCCATAGAGCCTACCATCCTGGACRGTCTTCGCTTTTGCTAAGTGACATTTAAGTTTGACCACTTTCAATCTCCTAAGGTGTGCAGTTGAAATTTTKGAGATCGTTTTTGTTAAATATGTATTCARGGAAGGTATAGGTAGGAATTGTTGTGATAAGTGCAAATTCCTCATTATTTTCA
>BFEA01001207.1:69565-91092 GCA_003427395.1 Chara braunii
TCCTCCCCCATCTATCTCCTTTCCCGCAACTATAAATTCCGCAAGTGCGCCCGCAAAACTCTCTTACGTTTTTCCACTCGCAAGCCAACTTCCGGGAAGCAGTGGCTAGGTGATGCGTTTGGTGCGAGTCGAAAAGTCCTGTCGGGCTGACTGTAGTCTGGCCGGCTGCGCGCTTGATCGTCACGACGGACTSTGGGATCCAGGSGAGCCGAGTCGAGTCTGCGTCGGCGRGGTGACGATCGCAGTGGCGGAAGTTAGCACGCGACGACCGGGATCGTCAGTGCGGGTATGAGGATTTGTAATTGGAGTTGAGTGGATGATTGGCCTGGGGCCATATTGGAATTTCACGGCGAATGCGCCTTCATGATTGCGGATCATTTTTTCTGGTGCGAGTTCATGGCTGTGAAGTCGAATGCTCTCTTGCTGAATTCTGGTGACGCCAGTCTCGACTTTTTCTCCTCTACCCCTCCCATCTCTCTTTCTCTCTCTCTGACTTGTATAATGATGTGTTATGGGTTTGTCTCTCTTGTAACCCGAAGTGAACTCTCGTGATCTCCTGCGAAGAAGAACTTCTTCCGAAACCCTTCCATTAGTTTCCTGGGTAATCCCCAGATGCCAGGAAGTTAATCGTCTTGTCTTGTGAACGGTGGATGCGTGTGTACAATCCCTCGATTGATTTCTGACCTGTGCTCCCTTGCCATTTTCGCACCTTCCACAGTGGATGTACGTATAGAAATGCTTGTATTTCTGCGATTGATTAGACCCAACACTCRACGGGATTTTGTTCGARAATGCAAGAGTGTTTAGATCTGTAGTYTTGAATGCACTGCGCATGCCATCTGTCTTATGCTGCACGACATTAACAGACAGTCTGTGGGGCAGCTTCGAAAAAGCTAGGCGCCTCGTWTTTGTTGATCTGGTCTGCTGAAACTGAGTCGCGGGTTAGTCTCTCGGAACTCCAACCCAATTAATGCATGAATGTGCGGGTTCCAAGGAAGGAAGATACTAATTAGTTCTTTTTTTATTGTGTTTTTTTTTTTTTTTTTAATGACGTGTAAACTCTGTTTGATTGATTGATATGTGGACTAACGGTCGTTCCTCGATCGGGCGCCAACCTTCCGTATCTCCCTAACCGACGCGTCCCTTCCCCTACAATGAGGAAAGGACACGTGTATGTGAGTGGGACGTATGAGAAGTTGTTGCACGGATCGGCGGACAATATTACTTCCCTCCTGAAAATCGTTGTTCCGGGTTCGTGGATGCGGGCTTTGTTATTATCGATACGCATTTCCCACCCTACTTAGTACTGTTGCCATTTAACGAGTTGATCGTCATTCCGTGGACGGCAGTGGCGCCCCATTGGCCTCAAACCCTGTGCACTGAGTGCCAGTGTTTCGATCGCTACGAGTCGAAGGGCTTCCACTACCGGATACGGAGTGAAGACAAGTACAAGGAAAGAGCCGCGCGACTGAGACCATCCACGTCAGACTGGAAACTGACCAACGAGCGACGTCGGGACTTGATACGGAAACGGGATACGCGGAGTGTACCGAAGCCCTTTCGCTCTAAACGAAGATCCGTAGCGCRGTGGGAAGCTCGACAATACTTTTTGGATTGAAATTGGATCTTTCTCTTTTCGCGTTGTGCCCGCGCGCGCATTCCTCGACGTGCGAAAGCGACCGTCTTACTTCATCGGGCCAACACGGGGGACTCCAGTTTTGTCTGTGTCCCCACACTCAATTTTCCAAAAATCCTTGGCACACCCCATCTTGCTATTTTTCTGGGCCTTCTTTCCGCACCTTTAGCAGTCCAAACGAAAGACAGCACAGGGTGTGAGGTTGGTATCAGAGCCGACATATGTCAGTTCTGATGATAGTAAGCCAAGCTGGCGAGAGGTAGAAGAAGTCTTTAACCTGCTCGTCGAGATCGCCCAGTGACCAAATCTAGATTTGGTGTAGTTAGACCGGCTATGCAAATGGGTGACGGTAACGTAGCTCCTCCCAGGGTGATTGTTAGTATTCCCGCTCCTTTTCCTTTCTTTCCTAATCATACCCACCCCGAAGCTTGGTTGGAAGCCGTCGAAGCTCAAGGGTATGGCGCGGGAGATCTCCCCCACGTCCTCACCTTGCTGCTTAGCAACACAGCGCATGATTGGTTTAGGAAACACACGTGGGTAGATTGGAACACCTTTAAGCAAGCCTTCCTGGTTCGATTTGATACGGTCAGTGAAGATGCCGCCTGGTATGTCCTCAAGACTCGACCGCAAGCACCACGGGAATTGCTGCCTGACTTTGTGGATCGATTCCAAACTACGTTAGACAAATCAGGGCGAGATGAAAAGTCCGCMCGAGATTTGTTCATCGATCATCTACGAAGTCCGACGTTAAAAGGTAAGCTGCAGAAAAAGGTCCCCCCTAAAACGCACCAGCTATCCGCTATCATCGCTAAGGCACTTGAGTTAGACCTGACGGATACCAAGAAATATATCAGTCAGGGAGACGAAAACATTACGGACACGATTCAGGATGTAGCGGCGAAACGACGATGGTGGTTGCGAGCGGTGGAACGATTCTACCCTCGGCTTGATTATGACCTTCCCGGGGGAACTGCCTCTGATATTCCATCAGTTCCTTCTCCCCCTCCTCCAACTCTCTTAATGAATCAACATGTAGCAACGGTTAGACCCAGAAGCTCCCAAAATTCCTCCCCTATGGCCATAACAAACATGGACTTGGCACAGATGATCCATACCACTACCACCATGGATGAGCAGCTTGGTCCAAATGCAGGCGGCTCACATGGATCGATTGGAACAGATAATGAGCCGACTAATTAAGTTCAACCCGGCTCCTGCTCGTCCTACTCCTGCATCATTCCCACTTTTGCCTGCTCCGCCTGCACTCGGACATGCACAGCAGTTCCCTCACACAGCCAATCTGGCAGGGAAAATCGAGGGTTATAATTGCAAACAACGCGGGCATTTTGCCCGGGACTGCCCGCAGCCGAAACGAAATCAACCCCCACCTGCCGCAGCCCCCGTAGCTCTGAATCAAGGACGAGTGGCCGCACTAATGGATACGGCCCGAAGCGAGGAGATCGTTGYGTATGCCCATGAGCAACCTTCCCCCTCAATGRCAATTGCAKCGACCTCGGAAACTTCTTCTTCCGATGYTGCTGACGTGGTTGATCCACTCGAATACCTTCATCTCGCCGGAATGATCGGAGCAWTCCGACCRGCCAAGGACRATCTTGAATGGGTCGAGCGCGAATCTAACCCCGGACCACAGTTTCGAACGGGAGAAATCGATGTACTACGAATGCTTAAGCAGTTGGACATTCGCGTTCCGGTCCCAGTGGGGCATTTGCTCACCATATCCGAAGCAGCGAATGACAAGCTGCTGCAACAATGTCAGAAGAATAAAAAACGCTTTACATACCAGCGCAAATAACAAATGTTGAAAAAGAAGAAAGAAGATGAAGCGGAGGATGTGGCACCGCCTGAACCCGAAATCGCTGAACCCGAAGCAACGCGAGTAGCCAAGATTTCTTTAGCAGAGCATACCATTTTGTGCGAGCTCGACCAGTATTGTGAAAAAGCGCGGAATGTGATTGTGAAGTATGAGGCCAACCTTTTAACGCTATCATCGATACCGGCTCGTCTGCGGTCGCTATATCATTAGACACGGTAAAGAGAACGGGACGACTCAATTCGATTTTCCCTCAATCTGGCAAAGACCATTACGTCTCTGCCGACGAGGAAGCAATGAATATTGTAGGAGTCAATGAGAATGTGGCCATGAAAGTTGGACGAGTGCACGTCCTCGTTAACGCTTTAGCCATAGATGTGCACTAATATTCGGTATTGTTAGGACTGCCTTGGGCGATGGCGGTAGGTGCCTGCTTGCATTTCGATTCCAAACATTTGGTGCTCACACAAACAGGAGGAATGCCTCAGACGGTTCTGTTGCGGATTTCAACCCGCACAGTGAAAAGGAATCCTAATCTTGCTTGGATAGGAATGATTCAAGGCCCCGATCACGAGGAATTTTCATCCGCGGATAATAGTAGCGGATTCGAAGAACAGGAGTGTGAAGAAGAGATGCCTAGCGAGAGTGAATGGAAACACCTGGTCGAACTTTTAGAGCACGAAACCCCCGAGGAGTTTCGGATGGTTCCCAGAGCCGCCCGAACCTTCCACTAGAGTCTAGAAGACGGCGCGCTCACACCTATATAAACCCAGGTCAGTCCCTCGACCTTTCTCGGAGAACCCATCTTACAAATATGTGACCTGGCAGACGATTTGGAACCCCCTCGCACTTTATACGAGGGAACACTTTCCTGTAGAGCACGCTATCAACAGGGGAAACCATACCTGGATGTGTTTGTTTTCCCTCCAAGGTCACTGCTTACGACATGAGCGACTGTCGCTCTCATTAAACAAGAAGCTGAAGCTCCTGTCGACGATGTGCCCGATCTAATGCAGGAAATGGTCAATTTAACAGAACTTACTGTGGGAGAAACTACGACTGATTCGGATGCTGACGCTGAAGTTAAAGAGACCGAGATGATTAGCCCCGCTGAATCCCAGATAATCACGGCTGTATTTTCAGTCCGCACCAGCAACTCTATCTTCTCTAGCGTCCATGACCGACGGGATTGGCCTGCTGATTGGATCGATATGCCTCTTGAGATACCCGATCGAACGAATGTCACACCGCCCAATCATGTCCCCCTGGAATTCCGACAATCACTAATTGACGTCTTGAATGGGTACATAGAGGTATTGAGTGTGCGCGATAACGATATTGGGTTGTCTAATGTGATTGAGCATGCTGTCCTTACGGGGGATCATCCACCGATTAGTTGCGTTCCTTACTGATACTGGCCAGCCCAAAGGGCGACCGCGTTTCAGCGGATCAAGGAATTCGAAGGTAATGGATGGATCGAACCCGCTATAGGACCGTGGTCGTTTCCTGTGGTAATAGTGCCCAAAAAGGCCGGAGGGATTCGCATATGCATCGATCATCGAAAGTTGAATGATATTACGGTCAAAGATGTGTATCCCCTTCCCCGGATTGATCAGTAAGTTTAATGTTCGACATGGGTTTCATCATTTTCTTGTTCGAGAGGAGGATCGACCGAAAATGGCGTTTGTGTTGTTCGAAGGTACTTGGCAATGGGTTCGATGTCCAATGGGCATCTGCAATGCTCCAGCAACGTTTCAGCGAGCCATGAATATGTCCAGAACTTTGTGCGGAAGACATGACAGGCACAGAGCATCATCAATTATTGTGTGATTGTGTACATGGATGATATTTTGCTGTATTCAATTTCCTACAAAGAGCATGTGCATCACATCGAATGAACACTGCATGCATTGAGAGATGCCGGTTTCAAGGTGGCGCTTGAGAAATGTCAGTTCTTTCTCACCACCATTTCCTTCCTGGGACACGTGGTGACAGACCAGGGGCTCAGAACGGAACCACAAAAGGTGGCAGCAGTGAGAGACGCGTCTGTGCCCACGACTATCACACAAGTTTGCGCCTTTCTGGGCCTGACCTCGTACTACCGAAGGTTTATCAAAGGCTTCGCGGCTATTGCGGGTCCCCTCACGAATCTGCTGAAAAAGGATCAACCGTTGATCCGGACGCCAGAGTGTGATCAAGCGTTCTCAAAACTCAAGGCAACCCTCATTTTGGTTCCGGTCCTTATAAGACCGGATCCTGCAAAGCCTTTTGTCCTCATCACGGACTGGAAGCCGGAGGCAATCTCAACGATCTTGGCCCAGGTAGGACCCGACGGACTCGAATGCGTGGTAGAATACCCGTCTAAGTCGGTGCCTGCCTGCAAACGCAACTACGCCGCCCCGACAGGAGAATGCTATGCGGCTCTGTGGGGAATCAGTCACTTTYGATCCTATTTGTATRGWCAAAAGTTTACACTGGTCACTGACCATGAGCCATTATTAGCCYTGAAGAAATCCAAGGATTACTTAGGAATGATCGGGAGGTGGGCAACGGTGCTACAGAGCATGGACTTTGACATCCGTCATCGGAAGCACGAGAAGCACGGGAATGCTGACGGGTTGACACGACTGCACCGACCCGAGAAGGTCCTCAAGAGCGAGGAAGTGATTCTGTGGAACGAGCCGAAGGAGGAGAGCGGACCGCGATACGGAAAAGTGGAAATTTTGTCAAAGGAGTGAGTGACCTGTAGCCTCAACGGCGTTTTTGTTAAAAATGAACTGTTTTGTAAAACGTGAACATAATGAAATTAACGAAGTTACCGAACAAAAGGTAAATTGTAGAACAAAAAAAATAGGATTTTAATATTCTGGCACAATGTAAACCTGGAGCAGAAAACTGTCCAAATTATTAGAATATAAATGAAAAAAAATGACATCGTATGCGAAGGAAAGAATTGCGAAATTTGTAAAACCCTTGACACATTCAAACAAAGAGCAGCTCTCCAAAGTCCAAGTCTTAGACCTTTAGTTGCTTCAAAACTATAAGAACACCCTTCATATGGAGACCGTGGAAGGAAAATTTAATGCAAAAGTCCATTGACAATTATGTTAAGAGCAAAGTAGTGCCATTTACATCAGCTCAATGGTGCGTCAGACTCTATGAACTCTTAAAATTACACATTGTCAAAATCTTCGTCAAAGTTGACTATAATTGAATACAACTTCTATGTAGTGCTAGATAACATTCAAACCGTTACGATATTCTAAGGCTACTTGAATGAAATCTAAGTACGTAATTGACATATTAACACGATCTGCGTGATAAATTTCACGCTCTCCTCATGTGAATTGTCCAATCTTCTAGAGTGCTCGTCTCATTGTGTCCATCGAACGTGGGGTCCTTGTACTCTACATAAGTTTCTATGACTTCATACTCTCACAACAGAAGACTTCGTAAATATGTAATCGTTGTGTCCACGAGCCCATCCACGAGTGCTTTGAGCGACGGTTGGTCCATGATCCTCCTTCCAAATGCTTCCCGTCTTCGTCCGTCGATGTCATGTGCATTGGATATGTTTGCACTTGTAGAATGATCATTATGAATAAGAAAAGATAGTTTGCAGCGCCGTTGGATACTTGACGCTGCACAGTACAAGGTCATAACCTTGAAGTCGTTGTGGTAGAACTTCAATGCTGAATAGTACAATTCTGAATACGGTGCGAGCACTTCTCGCGGATATTCTCTTGTTCCATAATACCTACGACCACAAATATACAAACATTGTCGAGGATAATGCTCCCAGCAATCCGGTGCGACATCCACACCTGTGACCCTGAGTACTGCAACCTCGAAAACCTCTTCAGGTGTGAAAAAGATAGACCCCATATCATGCCATACATTTCTGCCCCACACCATATTGCTTGGCGACCATCCAGTCGTTGAATGAACCATTCTGCAACACATGAAATACAGAAGCAGTAAAAGGCAAGCCAATGATATATAGTTTAACTATATATGAATGGAAGCTCAATGACAAGTAAATGGTACACCAACACGCACGAAATGAGGCCTTTTCAGCGACTTATGCTATTGGTCTGCATCATCTGGAAGTGAAAGACATACCAAGGCTTTCTCTCTGACCGATTTGGGAATGTGCACTCCATTTTCCAAATGCAACGTCCTTGATGACCAGCTCACTAAACACAGTTCACGTGCTGCCACTGCCGTGCTGTTGTGCTGTCCTTCTTCCATATCTTATTCCATGCATTTGCATATTGCAGAGAAAGACTTTTAACGACAGGTTGTGACACCCAATATTCAATAAGAACATGATTGAAAGCAGGCGACTTCCTATCGTAGTCAATATTGGAAATGACTCTACCCATCCACACGGGAACTCCTTGATCGTTATCATCTTGCGAAGGACGCAATAGAACGAATTGACCCTTTTCGACATCCACAATCGGGTCGAGCTCTGCTTTTGGACGCTCATTGGTTGACCCAACAAACAACGGCTCCTTATTCTTATTGCTCTGCAAGAGGAAGGCAATATCAATAACCTCAGCATCGTCCTTCGTAATTCTATCCCGAGAGTGCCAAAAGCCAGCCTTGAGTGATGTTTTCGCAAAGCCAGACCCATAATTTTGCTCGATTGTGTCTAGGAAAGTTTTCCAGTGTGAAAGAGCACTCTCCTTTGAGAAACTAACCTCATCTTTCATTCCCAACCACTCGTGCCACTTGTTTTCTAACCACTCAACAAACGTCTTCACGCCTTCAATTCCTGATTTGAAATCCGAATTCTTATCCTTAGCGGGTTAACCACGTGATGTTTCTATAACAGGTCGAACAAGTGACGGGAGAATAGATGAAGGTTCGAATGGCCATTTGGGTCCAGCATATGCTTTATTTTCATCTCGTTTAAAGCAATAAACCGGAGAAGACCAATGCGGAGAAGTGCAATACTCTTTCCACTGGAACACATGATTGTCATCCGCCATATAAAACCTTAATAAATGTGGCTTTATTTGACCGGTCAGTCTGTTGACCAGGAAACGCTTAACAGCTCCCCGTCAGTCAGCAATTTTATCCATGAATGTGCACAAAGGACGCTCGTTTTGAGAACTTGCAACGAGTTTGAGCAGGTCGAGCATAATATAAGCATCGTGCATTTTCAATTTGCGAGAGAAATGACTGAAAGTGGCATCAACGTCCGTATGTGTATGTCCTACCAACATAAAACCGAATTCGACTTTTTTTAAGAAGCTAAATTTCACCAAAGCTGTGGCCAAAGATAAAACGTATTTGTTTTTGTTTTCTCTCCAGCAGTTGTCGACTTGTATCCTCAATTTAGGAGGTAAGTCGCTTGTCGCCTGTATAGCACGCAGAACTTTCATAACGGATGACACCACCACATTGGAATCATGTGGATAGCAAAGGGTACCATGTAAAAACATGCACTGATGGTGAACGACCGTGTGCGATAATAACTGTTAAATTTGTTTTCATCATTGGAATATTCGCGAATGCCTTCGACTTGTTTTCTCCGCGAAAGTGTGGAATACTCGTGTTGCTTGGGTCCATACCGTCAATAATGATACATAAACTATTGGAACCTGGTCTCTTCGACTCATCCTTCCACACCTCATAAGCAGCACGGTGTTGGAGCTGCAAGTCCAAGTGTTTATCGCGTTCCGAAACGAAATAATCACGGACACGTACGAACTTTGCAGAATTGATAGATTCTTTGAACTCAACACACTTCTCGCATTTCGCAAAGTTTTGATCAACTTCATGGAATTTCACATGCCAGAAGTGTGTTCTCCACATGTTATAAAAAACTTGGAGAGAAACAGAAGGGACACCCAGGTTGTCAAATTGTGACTTCAACAACTTATAAATGTCAACCTTGTTATAGCAAGCAAACAATCTTAAAACCACTCGTGATTCTCCATCATTGATCCTCATGTCATTGGGCATGAAATTTCCATTGTCTCGCACAAAGGAGCTCAATTTGCCGAACATCGTCACATATGTTGCAAATGTGCGTCTGAGTCCAGTGCTGCCATGCTGCGGCAAAGGACACGAGTTATTGTAGAGATGGAATACATGACGGTCTGGGGTCCTCGTCGAGTAGGATTCGACAATGGCCAGGCCGTCGCCATCAGTCGTCGAGTCGAACACGACGGCAGGGAAGCGCCAAAGGCTCCGACCACTGTCGAGTCGGACTCGACGATGACCCCAGGGCGTCGTCGATTTCATCTCGGCATTGTCGAGTCCGACCCGACAATGAACCCAGGCCGTGGAGTCGAAAGCGACGGTGGACCAGCGCCAAGTCGTACGACCGACGTCGAGTCAAACTCAACAAATGTCCGGGGCCGTTGTCGAGTCCGACTCGATGACCACGGTCCGTTGTCGAGTTCGACTCGACAATGGCCATATGACATGCCGCTGCCGATGTGTTGGACTCGATGGCCCCATGCTGGCCGCTGTCGAGTTCTACTCGACGACGGAGTGCTGGCCATTGTCGAGTACGACTCGACGGTGGCAAGCCGGCCGGCGTCGAGACAAGCTCTACGAACTCGTCCGCCGGCAAGAGCCAAGGCCTTTGGCCATCCGTTTGAGCTTCTCGATTGTCCGTCATCGGCCTCGTCGCGAGGAACGCAACGATGGATAGCCGCCGACGGAATTTGTCGTTCTGTGTGTTTTCTCCTTCTGTTTTGGGAATTCGCAATGCCTGGTTGCTGTGTGTAACTGCGATGGCTCCTCGGTGTGTGAGCGCGTTCGACCTTAGCAATGGCTCCCTGTTGTGGTCGTCAATCGTCTGTGTGTGTAGGACGTTTGCGATGGCTCACCCCTTCGATTACTCGTTCCCTTTGAATGCTAAGGCAAGGTACCTGCGAGGTTCAAGGCGGGAGACAACTATACTTGAGGCCCATAGAGAAGGCTTCGACACGGACCCTTGGATGAGCGTTATGCCCTGGCTTGAAAAGCCCTTCGATGCATGGTCCGAATTGGACTGGGAGAACACAATGAAAGACTGCCCTTGGGCATCTGATTATCGACTAGCATCCAGCCAGGAATGGGGGACATTCATCTTCCTTGACCACATCCTCCTGACGAAACACACGCCGGTGTTGTCTGCGGTATTTCGTACCAGAGACCGGTCTTTGTCGTTGACTGCGCACAACGTGTCATGTCCACCGCGATTGTGGGGACCATCGATGAAGATGGAGTTGCTGGACTGCGTGAAACAGAACCAATTTCTAGAGGAATATCCCCTTCCTTTCCAGGACAACTTGACGGGGAGTGTGTCATACTTCTGCGTACATGTTGATCTCTGTCGTTTCTCTTTCGCTAGGGTTCTTTGTGTTTCGGTAAGAAATAGAAGTAAGACTTCAGCGAAAGCAAGTATTTACGTGTCGAGGAACGAGTTCATCGTTGACGGGGACTCGATTATGTTAACGCATGGTTGGAGGAACGGTAGGTTTGACGTGAAACTGGTGGGGCAGATCGATACACCCCGACATTGGGAGGAGGTCGAGGAGTACGTGAAGGTCATTAGAGACGCCATCGGTCGAACTTTAGCGAGATCATGTGGTTTCGTTCGTGCACGATACGTGTCTTGATTCTCCTCCACTGCAACCCTGTGCAGTCCACAGCTCCTGACGTACGGTTCATCCCTGAACGCAGTGTACGGTTTCGGGGCGAAAGGATAGGCGAGGTCGAGGGGGAGGTCATGGGAGATGAACAGTGTAGGACATGTCAGCTATTCAGCTGTTCAGCAAAAGTGACACCTGAGATTGTGTATGCGTGCGAGCATTGAGTTTGATGTGAGCTTGTCGACGCCGGTTTAACCTCTCTCTCTCTTTCTCTCTCTTATGTGTGCGTGTGTGTGTTTAGTGATCGGTGGAGCGTACTGTTAGCCGCTCGTTGCGTGTGCCGGTTGCCTGCCTTGCCAATTGAATGCCTCAAATTAATGATGGCTGTAGGCTTCCAATTGATATGCCTTGATTGGTGTGCCTTGTTCGTGACGCCGCTTCCTATTCAGCGAAAGATGAACAGTGTGAGAAATGTGGGCCATTCAGCAACAGTGTGGACTGAGACTGTGTGTGTTATGAAAGCAACGGTTTTGATGTGAAATTGTCGATGCCGGGTTTCGATCCTTCTGCCTTGTTTGATGTGACTTTTAGCTACGCCGCTCCCGTGTTCTGTTTGTCCGCTTTTGGATACGTCGTCCCGTTCCCGTGTTCTGTTTGCCAGCCCGGTCGTGTCGAACTGTCGCGCTGGCCCCCCACGTTTGAGTCGAACTTGATCGAATCGACCTCCATCGAGTCGAACACGATCGCCTGGGCTCACAATCGGATCCAACACGATCGTCTGGACTCACGATCGTCTGTACTCATGATCGCCTGGACTCACGATCGTGTCCGACTCGATTATGATCGACTCGATGTGGACTCACGATCGTCTGTACTCACGATCGCCTGTACTCACGATCGTGTCCAACACGATCCAACACAATCAGATCCAACACGAATTGACCTCCATCGTAGCTTATCGTGTTCGACTCGATCGTGTCTGACTCGATTATGATCGACTCGATCGCGTTCGACTCGATCGTGTTCGACTCGATCGAGTCGAGCACGATCGAGTCGAGCACGATCGTGTCGAGCTCGATCGAGTCGAACACGATCGCCTGGAATCACGATCGACTCGAAAACGATCGAGTCGAACACGATCGAGTCGAACGCGATCGAGTCGATCATGATCGAGTCGAACACGATTGAGTCGAACACGATCGAGTCGAGCACGATCGAGTCGAACACGATCGAGTCGAACGTGATCGAGTCGATCATAATCGAGTCAGACACGATCGAGTCGAACACGATAAGCCTAGACTCACGATCGAGTCGAACACGATCGAGCTGGTAAACAGAACATGGTCGCGGATGCCTCGTCACGAAGGAGATGCTGCCTTATCACTATCTGGAACTTTTATGCTCCTCATTTCATGCCAACGTTGTGCGGCCTTCTGATTTTTTGCTTCGCGGTGATGTGCTGTGGTGCTTTCAGATTTGGCAACGCTACAAAACATGAAAGGAGAGGGGAAGGCAAGTAAACGACAAGCAAGTAAGAATTCAGGGAGCATGGAACAATCTCCGAAAAAATCGAAGGGGATGCCGGCTGCTGGGGTTGGGAGTCTGGAGGCACCGGGGTCTAAGCGGCAACGCACCCCGGTTTCGAGGGGTGCACCTTCCACGGGCACTCCGTCAACTCGTGCTCGGGGCTCTGGACCGAATAAGGCTGTGTTGATGACTGGCGGGCCTGCGGGTCAGGAACGTGCACCTGGTCCACAGCAGGGGAGATCTGCAGTGGAGGTTATGGCCGGACGCTAACCATCTAGAGAACGTAAACCGTCTGGCGAACGTAAACCGTCTGGTGAAACGACTGCCGCGGGTCGGTGAGACGATGTCCCCGTGATTGACCACAAAGACAAGTTCTGGATGCTGGACAAGGGGGGGGAAACCGGACAACCATCGAGTGGCCTTGTTCTATACGTGGTCATCAAAGAAAATATTGTGCCGATTGGCGGCCTAGTGAGGTGGACTGGACAAAATGTGTCGTTTGCAACTTTCGAGTTGACAATGGTCCTGAATGGAAGAGGGGGAAAAATACCAAACATTAAACACGTCGCTCTTCGATGGGCCAAACACGCGGGGTTTGGAAAGTCGCTGGTTGATGTGTTCAACCCACCAGGGACATTGGAAGTGAAGTTGCCTAACCTCGTTGACGTCCTCGGGTTTTTCGACAGTAATGTGATCGCGGGCAGAGAGTCAGTTGTGCATCCAGAGGACCGCATATTAGAGCCTAAATGCGTGTTTTCGAGAACCGTGGAGACAGGGCCTTCGATCACGATCCGCGATACGCCGCCTGGTCCGAAAGCTGGGCAGATAGGAGAGAAGGCTCCGTGTCGCGGACTGGTTGACCGTCAACCCCTATGAAGACCAGGCCAACGACGACCAAAACACCAGTTGCCTTGGGCAGCTGATCGCGCTATGATGTGGCCACGAAGGGACATCTCCCCTTGGTGGGCCAGCAGCGCTATGACTACACTGTGTCGAGCCGCGTAGAGGAAGTCCATGAGTATTTTGAACATGAGGATGAAGAGAACAACGAGGAATATTCGGAACGAGCAGGAGGAAAGGAACAGTATGCTGCGGGTGTCGGCGGCATGACAAGGCATCCAGGAGAGACAAGTAAAGTGGTTGGACAGGATGAAGACAGTGAACACACTGTGAGTGCATCGGGTGGGGAGGTTGGTCCGGCAGGAGGATATGGGAGCATCTATGAAGGATATGAGGGGGATGTGCACGCGACAGTGGCTGTGGCTGGGCGTACAGATGTTGTAGGGCTCGCTGAGCGAAAGAGGAAGCACAGGCGGGAGAGGAAAAGTCTTATGGATAATAAACGGAGTAGGCAAGAAGCGGGTGAAAAAAGACGATTGAAAATAATGAGAGATTGAGGCAGCCGCGAAGAAAAAGCAGCAGCCAAAGAAAAAAAAGGCAAAAGGTGGTGTTATGGAAAAGACTTCTGTTTTTTCAGCGGAACAACGACAATCGGATGAAGAGGCCATAGGCAAGACAGTTACTAGGCCGCCAAGTTTGCGAAATATGCCATCAGTGACTTCTTCTGGTGTTCTTAGCAAAGGTTTTTTCCTTGAGTTGGACGAGCATGGGAACCAATGTCCAGACATGGAATTCATTTTTGTCCGGTTCGACAAAATTCTGGATATCCCGGACGGGGAATTCAGATACAATCAACGCTATCTTGTGAAGCAGACGGTTGACGACATTTATGACGCAATGATTGCATCGGGTGAGGCTGCTATGAGAGAGAGAATGACTAAAGCTGCCGGTGTGAATTTTTGAACGTTGTATGAGAAGCCTGTCCTTTTGTTGGTTGCCCTCCGTGATACATTGCATACTGACGCTTCAAGGAGGATTGTGAAAGCAAGGAGGGTGCTGCCAGATGATTTTGATCTCGAATCTGTGAACAAGTACTACTACTACCCTCTCAGCGGTCAGCATAACGTGGCGGCAACAAAAATGTGTTTTGTTGAACGCCCTGACATCGCACAAGAGCTCCGATTGGATCGCCGAACTGCGAGGCCTGTTTATTATCCGGATAAGAGCATGGACAATTACGGCACGCTGAGCACTTTCCGGGACTCCAAGGACAAATGGAATACCCCACCGCACCAGAATGTGGTAATCCAGAACATACGGAAGTTGTGGCACGAGTCGAACTATCCTGAAGCTAAAGGCGGCTCAGCGACAGAAGCGAAAAATGCAGAGTATAGAAAGTTTGCGAGAGAGGCTCTTCGTTTGACCGGGATTCGTAATTTGATTGACATCTCCCTTACTACTCAGTGGAGCGGCCAGTGGTCTGACGCCCTCAGGCCCTACATGTTGTTGGCAAGGGCGACGAATGACGTTTTCGAAAAGGTGAAACAAGTGTACGCCGCTTGGGAAGCTGGACAATTGTCGGGGAGAGATGTTGTGAAGCCTGCTACCAAACAAGGTGAATCAGGGAAGGCACCGAGGGCTGGACCCGGATTTGAGTTGAAAGGTGGAGTTAGGTATCCGGTTCACTGGGTTCAGGGTACCAAAGGACCTGGTTACCTAGTGGCTGTGCACGATCCGGATATCAGAGCGTGGAAGCCTTTTTCAGTGCTTGGGAGGCGTAAGCGGCTGCAACTGTTGCGAGACATTCTCACAGGCAGTGTGATACTGACTCCTAAGCGAAGTGGAGCTGTTGAACGTACCGGGAAACATTCAACGAAAACATATGTGGAAATGATGAAGATTGAAAGAGCAATGTTGAGGATGTTTCACTACTTCGTCTTCATTTCAGACCCTCACAGGAAGTCGTCAAAGTGGACGGAACCATTCTTCAACAACCTTTCCGATTTGTTTGATAAGTACTTTGATGAAGGATTAACGCCCGAGAGGTGGATCGACCAGCGTCGCCATTTCAAAGAGATGAGTTGGGTGCGAACGTTCCCGGCTATACTTGGAGGAGAGGAGGAAAAAGGAGAAGAGGGCTTCAAGAAAACAGCGTCACTTGCTGTGAAGTGCCCCGAAGAGTTCGTGCAGTTTGTCAACAAGCTGCTCGCAGATCAGAAACCAGGGGTTCGGAAAGCATAAGAATGTCGGGCTCGACGCAATATATACATTTCAAAAGACAAGACGTGAACTCTGTTTTCGTCCCATTCCAACGAGAACCAAGCGATATTTCAGACGAGATGGATTCCAAGGAAATATATAGAGTCGTCAAACATCTGAGTTGCCACACGGCCGTGCTGGATTTATGTCACCCAACCTAGATAGGGGTGTGGACTGAAGAAGTCTTTGATGGTCTGCGGAAGTTCATGGGAAAACTGGCTGGTGATTATTGGACATTATTGTGCTTCGTTCCACGGTCTTGCGAGTATACATTTTTCAAGCGAGTTACAAGTTGGGAGATTGACATTCACTTGTCTATTCTAAAGTGGACTCGTCAGCTACAAACGACGGCGAAACATTTATGTAACGTTGCGAACTTGCCTTTGGAGGACACAGACAGAATGGCTGTCATCATGTACTCCAACGATGGGGATTATCACCGCAACACTATTCCCTTGCTTGAAGACATTCCAACAAGCACTCCAGCTGCAGATCGATCATCTGGCGAGTAGGCGGGTGACTTATCAGCACTTGTGCGCAGAGAGAGAAGGCCAAAGATCTTGGCTGATGTCGTGGAGAGGAACTTCACGCCCACAAAGTTGAAAATGGCAGGTATGGAGCCAAGGGATAAATTGGTGTACGAAGGTATGAAAAGGGAGCCAAATGCGATGGTGGAGAAATTGGAGCATTTTAGTTCTGCGGATGAGGCGGTTGTTTTCCTGGGAAAAGGTCATGCGGCGTTGATTTGGGAGTTGTTAAAGAGTCACCGTCATTGCATTGTTCTGAAAGGAGAGGGTATGAAGTTCGAGTTTCTCGTTCAATTCATCACCAAGATGGTCAAGAGTGGACTTTACCTCGCCGAATTTGTTAAGCCGCCTCCTCGACATGATGAAAAGTGTGATCTTGTCTACAAAGTCGGCAAAAACATCGTCAACATTTGGGAGTTCCTTTTCGAGACTAAGCCAGAAAACAGAGGGGAACGTGCATATGTCGTGAGAAGGCGAAAAATGGAATCACTTCTGAGGGGGTATCATAAAGCACTGGCGGAGACGGAAGTTGCATTTCTAGACCGTTTGGAGATGATGTACTTCGACGAACAAATCGGGGCGTTTACAATCGCAGCTTACTCAACTTGTTTTGGGGAAGGCTTCGATGCTGAGGACTCAGAGGAAGAAAGTGAAGATGGTACTTTGCAAGGAGCTTTGGCAGATGAGAGGCAAAAAACTTGTAGCTTGGCTTCGCAAAAGATGGGTGCGCCGGGCACATCGTCCAGTTCTGGGGGGGCTTCGAGTATGGCAGTTACAACGGAGTAGTTTCAACAGACCATGTACATGGCGGGCAACACAACAACGCTATCTTCCGGCCCAGTTCGGGATGATCCGAGGCTGCAGGCAATTCTCTCCCCAGAGGTTATGACAATCTATCAGCACTTGCACATAGCCTGACTACTGTTTTGGAATTGCTACGCTCTCAAACTCCTCAACCACCTCCGTCTGAGCCTTTGGAGTACGAGATTGAAGACATCATCCCTCTGGACATTGCACGGCTTCCTGGACCTATTGTGTGTCGGGACGATTATACGGTGATGCCAAACAACATATGGGGTCGTCACATTATATGGCACCCCCACCACTTCCAACCTGCATTGGCGAGAGGGAACTGGGTAATGGTTATAAAAGAAGAAGGGGAGTGGCAATTTTGCCTCCACAGACGTATGTCACGATTCAAGTTTGTCGCACACCCCAAAAATGAGATTGGCAAGCGACAACTGCGACTTAATCCGAAGGTTTCTCAATCAAGACTGGATGCAAGGACAGAAGAAATCTTTGAGGAGTTCAAGACATCTCGATGACTTAAGTATCTTGAAGAGTTCTATGATCGAGGAACAAGTCCAGCTTTTGGATATAATTGGCGTATCAAAGAGGAACTTGAAGACAAAGTTGGGGAAAGGAAAGGAGCGAGCGACGATGAGAGTGGCAAGGGATCAGGATCAGGCGGCGGTGCGCTTGGCAAGGGAACAAAATCAAGTGGTGGTGAACATGGTAAGGGATCGGAACCACGGGGCGATGCGAGTGGCAAGGGCCTGGGACCGAGCGTCGGTGCAAGTGGAAAGTCAATAAGTCATGGTGAACTGCAAAAATACGAAATGTGTCAAGGGTGTCAAGCAATAGAGGGAAAGGTATCAGGACCAAGCGGCGGTGCACATGACAAGGGATGGGGTTCGCCTCTGGGATTAGGACCAAGCAGCGGTGCACATTCTAGGAGATCGGGTTCGCCTCTGGGATTAGGACCAAGCGGTAGTGCACATGGCAGGGGATCGAGAGGCGATGCAAGTGGCCAGGATTTGGGAGGAAGCGGCAGTGCAAGCGTCAAGGGCGTAAGTCATGAAGAACTGCCGAAATGTGTCGAGGACGTCCTTCCGGATGACCAAGTTTGCGCGACCACTTTGTTGGCGAGCGAGAGTGTTACTGCGCAAGTGGTTAATACTGGTGCACTTGCAGAATTAGAGATGCCATTGGATATGCCAGCTGAGAAAAATGAACATGAAGTCTCTCTGAACATAAAGAATGAAAGCGCGACTGCAGGTGCAAACGAAACTGCCAATGTACAGACCATCGAAGAGGATGAAGGACATATAGTACTAAGTGCACGGGAGCAATATACGCTTGTACAACTTGAAATTATGGTTGCAAAATCACAAGCACAACAATCTGCTAACCTCGTGATATCTATCGACGAATCACATTTTACACCATCGCATGGTGCGATAGAAGATCGTGTTGAAGACAAAGTGTTAGTGAGCCACCGAGGTGAGCGCGTACTTATCTCTAAGGGAATATCCAATATCGTATGCGGATTAGGGAGTACATGCACTCATCTCATAGAAACTAATTTTTTGCCTAAGTTTGCAACCGTGCGCTCGGTCATGAGAAAAAATGAAGTAGAATATTGTGTATCTCTTATTTGCAATTATGTAGAAAATTGAACTTCAACTCATAATGTTTTGTTTTGTCAATCATTATCGTTTTATATTGCTGAATATGCAGGGCGACGAAAAGAACTGTGGAAAACGACGCACATACGTTCGCAAAGGCAGAGTGAGAAGAATATTATTCGTCGTGGCTTGCAAGTCGTATCGACTTTGTCGTTATTGCCCAAAAAAGAGTGAAGAAGACTTACACCCATGACATTTCCATCTATGAAGCCAGCTGCCCTAAGGATGTTTAAAGCTATTGGAGTAAGCCTTAGAGAAGGGAAGAAATTGCATCGCGAAGGTTGCAGTTTATCTATTGTGGATGGCAACTTTGATAGAGAAACAGATAGACAACCAAAAACATGAACTCGGGTCTACGTCGTACATCACATAACGAAAAGTTCGTTTTTGTATGAAGTCTTAGTCGTTCCATTGTTGTTTATATATGTGTTTGTATTCAGTGCATGACCCTTAGATAGATAGAGAGATAGATAGATAGACAGACAGATCTATCTATCTATCTATCTATCTATCTATCTATCTATTCATCTATCTATCTATCTATCTATTTGTCTATACATCTGCCTTTCTTCCACCTACGTATCTAACTATCTGTCCACCCATCTATCTATCCACCGATCTATCTGTTTACCTATCTGTCTGTCTATCCATCTGTCCACGCATGGAGGCTCTCTAATACATATGTGCGAGGGCATGTGCGTTTGTCGAAATCAGTCAGGCAATCTGCGTAGCACGGTGGTTGCACATGCAGACAGGAGGTCATGCTGTCATTAACGATATCAATTGGCATTCCAATGAGATTTCCGTGAAATCACTTTTCAACCTTGTGCTAGTCCGTTTGAATTTCATTTCTCTTTTTTTTTTTATCTGTCTTTCGCAATGTTTCTCATTCGTGATGTGAATGTCTTCGAACTTGTCACGAACCGGAATATCTTTGAAAGTGGTTGACGTTCATGATGTGAATGGCATTTGTGATGTGAAATGTTCGTAATGCGAGCAACAAATAGTCGGTGATGCAGCTTCAAAACGTGCTCATACTTTCATCACATTCAGTGGTTTATCAATGGCAGAAGCAGATATGGACAATCAAAGATGCATATGCATGTACATAACGAATGCAAATGTTGACGAGAAGCGACAAGCCAAAAAAACGATGTTATTTCCAAAGTTCGAAAAAATGACGACAACAGACGACAAGAAAATGATGAAGAGCACACACACGCATCCGCACTCAAGCAACCGCACCAATTATAGACCGGAAGACGGAAAAAAAAAATGTTTCTCACGACGGAATTTTTTTCCTTCTTGCACTCCGTTCTCACAAAAATCCCGAAAAAAAGGCGCTCAAAGCACCAACCAACATCGGCAATAGCCTCGTTCCGGCCACTGATTCACACACGAATACTACCACATATCCAACCGGCGGTGCATCGTCACAACATGCTTGACACGTGGTCGTTTTGACACCCATGCCGGCAAAACAGCAACTACTCGGTCAGGGGACGATTGCTTCTCGCCGCGGCCCGCACACACACACACCCACACACCCACACACCCACACACACNNNNCACACACACACACACACACACACACACACACACACACACACACACACACACACACACACGACAATGTTCATAACGTTAGGGACATTACACGTCGCCGGCGACCCACTGCTATTCTCCTCGACTGCCCTAACAAAAGAAAGAAAAAAAGAAAAACGAAAAACAACAACAACGACCGACAGATCATCGAAGCACACGACGGTGACTCAAATGCAGACGTGGCAGCACATCTTGTCTCCACAGTGCGGGGGATCTCCTCCCTTCTGCGCTACCATGTAATCTTCCAACCTCTGCACACCCAACACCTCCCCCCCCCTCCCCAGCCGCGGAGCAAGTGACGACCGACAAATGACCCGTGGCCCAAGTGACAACCTACATCCAACCCTCTAACTGCTCCATACCCAACATGCAGATGGTCGTTTCGCCCTCTAATCGCGCGGCGGGAACAAATCTGCGAAAAACCCATCAGCGGGAACATGACTGCTGACGTGGCAACGTGGACTATGATGATCTTGCGGGGTTGTCCTCCCTTCTGCGTTGCCGTGTCGCCGTGCAACCGATTCACACCGAAGATGAAGATCTGTGAATTGACGTCCACGCAACCGTGCTTCCCGAAAACGCCAGGGTGGTAACGTCCTAACCACCTTCGTGCATGACGCGACCGCATCACATCTTTCCTTGCGCTTCATCGCCGAACATGCAACACTCCCCTTCACACTCACCACCGCCGACGCGCAGCCTTCAGATCGTCATCAGGACATCACGACTGCACAGCGTCGTGCAAGTACTTCCTGCCCCGGAGAGGGGGCTGCATATGCGCCACATAGAAGGCATTGTCGTTAAGCGCATCCATATGTTCATCAGCTATGGCGGACACCAGGTATCTAACGATGTCACCGATGACATCACATTGAGGGAGACGCCAGTCGTCGGGGACGACTTCCAACAACTTCTTAACGTTGAGGATGACGTCCACCAGGTTGCCTTCCTTGTCGTACCCGAAACCGCCATCGATCTTCATCGCCACGGTCCCTTCCACGAGAACATAGTACACACGACTATGGAGATCAGTCGTGTCAGGGCTGAAATCCATCCGTCCGCGAGGGTGGCAACGACGGTCCAACTTCGATTCCTGACGACGACGGTTTTCCCGCCCACGATCTCCCGCACAACCTCCTCGACACCCGCCATCTCTCTCTCTCTCTCTCTCTCTCTCTCTCTCTCTCTCTCTCTCTCTCTCTCTCTCTCTCTCTCTCTCTCTCTCTCTCTCTCTCC
>BFEA01001208.1:7658-19828 GCA_003427395.1 Chara braunii
GGAACCCCAAGAGGATCGTATGTGGGAGAAACCGACAAATTGATATCATAGCGGCCCTACACGATGGTATAGCAGGGGGGCACAGAGAAGTAGGTGCCACATGCATGAAGATAAGCGAGCTCTACCATTGGGACGGGATGCTGACGATGGTTATCAAATACTGTCGGTCCTGTATACCTTGCCAAGAGAGGTCAGCGCAAAGACCTGGAGAACCCCTGCACCCAAGGTTAGAAAGGGAAGTGGGTGCGGTCGTACACCTGGACCTGTTATTCATGCCAACAGGGGAGAATGGGTGTAACTACATCTTCGATGCAYRGGATAACCTTACTAGGTTTGTGGAMGGACGAGCTATCCGGACGAAGACTGRCCCTGTTTTGGCGAACTGCATCGAGGAGTATTACCTGCGATACCCTTTTGTCAGGGAGTTCGTGATGGATCGCGGATCAGAGTTTACCTGCAATGAGGTGAGGACGTTGCTTGCAGGGTATGGCGTAGTGGCCAACTATACTACGACCKCACACCCTCAAGCGAACGCTCCTGTGGAGAGAGGGCACAGTACCATCACGAATCTCCTGGCTAAGTGGACAGAGGGCAAGCCTGGTCAGTGGCCGAAGTTCCTACGGGCAACTTTCTTCGTGGAGATTGTTATTGTAAAGAGGACTACCAAGTACGCGCCAGCCACGCTATGGTACAGGAGGCATGCCACCTTTCCCATAGAAAGCTTTATGAAGACGTGGAGGCGCCAGGACTTGGAGGTAAACCTGTCTTTCGAAGAACTGCTCGATATTCGGGCGCGGCAAGTGGGGGCGGCCGAAGAAAGATTGCGAGAGGCCGCTGGTCAGGTGGAAAGGAGTCGCATGAAAGATGAGATGAGGTGAGACCAGACGGCACGAGTAAGAAAGGAGTCATTGGCAGTAGGGGATGTCGTATTATTATACGACTCCTCTTTGGAAAAACAATGGTCGAGGAAGATTGACAAGAGATGGTTGGGCCCCTATAGAATATTGCGATGCGGTGAATTTGGGGCCTATAAGATCGAGGAGCTGGATGAGACATGCTGGCAGGATTGGGTATTAGGGACCAGACTGAAGAAGTTCGTGGCCAGGGAATAGGTAAAAAATTCTACCCTCCTCAGAGTAGACTGGTCCTTGAGATATCGCATGTTATGGTCAGGACAGGGGAGAGAGTAGGAAAAGGCATGTGTGTTGTCATAAAAACTTGATGAACCGATGGCTAACCTTGTTGTGTGCCTGCTTGCTTTTTCTCGCCTGTTGTGCAGGTCTGACTTTTCGAAGACAGCCATGCAGAGGGGCGGGAGGGGCGCGCGGCCATGACAGAGGCCTCAGGGAGCATCAGGAAGGGATGACTCACGCAGACCGGTTGGGAGGGAGTCCATGCCTATCTTCGATGACGGTAACATAGAGTTTTTTCTGGACTCCTACCAGGCACATGCGACACGGGAGGGCTGGTCCGCCTTGGAGAGGATACGGCACCTAAGGGGAATTGGGCGTTTTGAGGAGCCTATGACGCGCATCCGGGAGGAGGCTTTGACCTGGCAGGATGTGGAGGCGAGGATGCAGATGCTGAGGTCTTCGCCAATGGGACCGGATGGATTGCCTATTCGATTGGAGGAAGGCGATGCGGAGGAGTTCATCCCGGCCTATGAGCAGTATATGCGCGGCCAGGGGACTGGGCAGGAGGAGTGGATGCAGATGCTGCCCCTCTGGACGCGGAGGGCGGAGAGGTCGTTGGCGAGGCAGATCCGAGACAGGGCACGCGACTAGGAGGACTGCCAGACCTAGTTGAGACAGGCATTTCGACGATTGGAGCCCGAGAGACGAGAGCCCAGGGTGGAGAGACGACAGAGGAGTAAGAGGCCACGGGGCCCAGAGGCGAGAGGGACCACTACGACCAGAGGGGGCCGAAAGGCCTTAGCACAGCGAGAGGGGCCAGCAGAGGCCGCCCAGGCGGTGGAGCCAGTTCAGGCCGCGGGGCCAGCTCAGGCGGTGGAGCTACCCCCTACTTATGGACTCGAGCAGGTGGAATTTCGCCGAATCACGGGCAGTGATCTACAGGGCCCGTCGCCAACGTTACCAGAGGGGAGAGGCGGTGCCATTGAGGACGCCGCTCGACAGGTTGGAGGCTCATCTCGATGCATCCCAGTGGGGGGCGTCACAGCTGGGAGCGGACCGGAGCGGACCGGCACGGTATGAGCCAATAGAGGATGAGCCAGAGGAGGAGCCACCTGAGCCGGGGCCTGAGGCGGGGTCTCGCAAACCCGAGGAGCCGCAGACTGAGGGGGTTATCACTGTTGGGGATGATACCCCTCCTCCTACCCTGATTCCAGAACAGGCGCGGCAGTATTGGCCTGAATGAATTCTTGAGCCGGACAGCGAGGAGATGTTGGGGCCCCCGCCGGAAGCTACTATGCCACCCCCGACGCAGGCGGAGCCAGAGGGGGGCGAGAGGGCGAGGACACCTACTACTGTGGCGCCGCAACTAACTGAGTCTACAGGTGCACGCATGGATGTGGAGGTGCCGACATCCGGGGAGCCTCCGCCAGGGCCGCCACCCGCAGAGGAGGGGACAAGTGAGAGAGATCCACTGCGAGAGGGTCACGAGGGGAGGACAGGGAAGCCACCGGGGGAGACGAAAGAAGAGAAGCGCGCGAGGGTGCAGGTACGCCTCGAAGAGCTATACAAGGAAAAGCTTAGGATGGAGACCTCAGGAGAAGCGCCAAAGCCGCCAATTGACCCTCCGACGAGCGAGCCGAGGATTAGTGAGGCTTGGGCCAGCTATGAGAGCGAGAGGGATGCGGCTCGCCTGAGGTCGCGAGAGGTAGGACAGGGGAGTGCAAGATTGGACGAGGCATGAGAGAGAGAGGACTTGGGATTTTCAGCCGCCAGGATGGAGATTGAACGTGCAGATAGGAGGATAGGTGAGGTGGCGGTCTCGTCCTTCCAACGGTACTCCATGCTCAGCGATGAGTTGGCGGCCTCGAGGTTAGAGGTGGGACAGTTGTCCACCCAATTGGCAGAAGAGAGGGCAGAGAATCAAGCATGGAGGTCCCGTATGGAAGTTAAGGAAGCGGAATGGGAGAAGGGGCTCCAGGACATGGCGGCGATGGTGGAGAGGCTCTCGGCCACTAAGGTGGTCGACTGGACGGAGCAAAGTCGGTWTGGTAYCTAGGGGGAGCAGGTACAGGGGCTCTTTGGCCGGGAAGGAACGACAGAGCCACCTCAGCAAGGAGGGATGGGGAAGGTATTCCTTGACCCAATAGAGGCGGCAGCACGGCGGGAGGCCGAGGAGGGGAGGTTCAGCTTTAGGACGCCCACGGAGTTGGCCTCGCAACAGGCCACCCCTATGACGATTGAAATCCCTGAGGGCGAGCCGGCGCAGGGACCCCAACCTCCAGTGGAGGAAGGGGGCCCCACAGAGGAGTCCCCTACGATCCTTTTGGAGATGCAGGAGGGTGCCCTTACGGGAGCAGCAGCATCCACTGAGCCGGAGGCAATGAGGGGAGAGGCGTCTCGACTGGATGAGTTAGTGGCGGGCCTGGCGGCTACAGAGTTGGACATGCCGTCAGGAGAGCCTCAGAGACAGAAGACCCCAAAGCGTGTGCCAGAGATAGGGGAGCTGAGGACGCAGTTAGGCTCTTGGGCTACTCGAGCTGACTCAGGAGAGCACATCTCAGAGCARCAGCAGGAAGTTATGAGCGAGTCAGCGACTGCCKYGACTCCCCAGCCTTCCGACCTGCATAGGGACGAGGGGGCGACTGCGAGGGGAGGAGTCCGCGAGGGTAGGCCACTGAGATTGGACACTCCAGCGTACCGACCCGAGGGAGGTGAGGCGATAGCAGGGCCGAGTACCCAGATGATGGAGGTGGGGCCTGCAGAGTCATGGAGTATGCCCCAGAGCCATGAGATGAGCAGGGAAACTAGCGAGACGCCGCCGTCGCCTGGGTCCCAGAAGAAGAAGAGGAGGTGTCGAGGGAGATCAGACGATCAGTGCTTCTTCTGCAAGGACGGTGTACATAGAGCTCTTGAATGCCAGAAGTTCCTTAAGGACAAGGCGGCTGGGAGAGTAACAGAGAGTGGTGGGAGAATGTACGACAGGCAGGGGCGAATGGTAGAGCGGGCTCCAGATGGGGGTAGGGCACAGTTATATAGACAGAACCAGGAGGCTATGAATGAGTAGGGACTGGTCCGTTTATATGACAGTAGGATTAGAGCTCCTCTGTACGCAGAGGCCGTGATAGGGGTGTACATACTCTGAGTTAGTCAGAGGAGTCCCGTTTAGTTGTATATACATAGGTGGCGGTGTGTGATCGGCTTGAGCTTTATGTGTGATACGGTCTAGGGGATGAGACTTAGTTGTATGATATCTACGACATACGYGATTTGCATTTTCAGTTGTGTGATTCGGATACTCTTACTTGTATCTTTGAGTAGGTTCTGAGAGTCCATGACACTTGGGACGTGAGTTTATCCTGCGGAGTGAGACAGTGGAGTGAGTATTTGAGTGTTTTCGGGGYAGGCATTTTGTTCCCAAATACACCCTACGAGTTGTGTGTTGAGGGTTTGAGTTGAGTGTCGTATTGAGACTTGAGGGAGATATTTTGCTTCTGAGTATATCTTTGATTCCAGACTCTGTGGGACTTATTCTTATGACGATCAYGACCACTCTCACACGTTTGGCTTTATCCCAATGAATGAGGGCTTTGTGTGAGAGATGTGTGGGATACATCTCATRAATGTGTATTGTGTGATTGTGATTGTCGTCTACTCTTCGGTATACTCGTGCGGCCTGCTCTTGGGTGGGCGGAACGGCCGGGTATAAGAGGAGGCAGTGCGGTCGTTTTTGTGACGGATGTATGAGGACCCTGAGGGGTCTTGCGAGCCTATAAGGCTCGGATGCTTACCATGCCGAATGTTTATGGCTGAGCTGTGAAGGGGATCCATAAGTTGGCCCCTTAGTTTGAGTTGTTTTGCGTTTAAGTTTGGGAGACGGCCCATAAGAAGACCCCTCAGTTGAGTTGTTCTATAATTGAGACCCCCTCGGATTATGGAAGGTGGGGATGTTGTTTATTGACAGCAGTGTAACCCAGGTCGCGTGATAGTCCATCCTATAAAGAGAGGGGTGGCTGGGAGACCTGCTGAGAGAGACCCCCTTCATGTGAAAAATGGGTGATAGATTTAAGGACATGGTAAACAATGTTTGAATGATAAAATCTGACGAGAGGAACTAGGGTTACGAGTTGGAATCATTGGTGGAACTGAGAAGGTCGCAAGTCAGTGCATAAAGATGTCGTGGGATGTGTGGTCTGCTGTCTCTGATCAAGTCAGTAGGCCATGGCCTCGTGTGAGCCCAACGGTGAAATTGTTTGTGATTGTGAGGAGGGGCCATGCCCTCTATGTTGTCTCACAGGGGGCTGGTAAATACCCTTAAAAGTAAGGCAGATCCCTGCGTTGTCCCGCAGTGGCCCTGTGAGCTTGTTTTGCGACGCACCGCCTAGACACCTGTGCTAATCCTAAGGCATATTAAGGAATACCAAGCTAAACGGTAAAGGTTAACACCTCTTGGGCGCAACCCCTATTGGATGGCTGCAAGCCAGCACAACCTGGCTGCGGGCCCGCGTCCCACGGAGTAAGAGTTTAAGGGGTTATGCACGCCTCAGGGAAATTACTCCGGCGGGATGGCGGGGGACACGGTCGAGTCGTTCGAGCGCCCTGATTGAATGCTTATAAGGAGAAAACCTATCGTTGCATAACCAACGAAGGGACTACCGCTAAAATAACAATGCGGTAGGCCGTAGATCTGGCTCGATTGACCAGACTATGGTGGACTAGGATCGAGACCTAGCATTTCTGTACTAGACTGCAGAAGGAGCTGAGAGGAGAATCATATATGCTTGATTGTGAGGATTTTCGCGAGGGAGGCGAGAGTGCCTTCTGAGGTCTCGTCTAAGGCCCGCGTCCCCGTGGGACTCTGCTTACGAGAGAGAGTCTAACAGGGACACTCAACGAGAAGTCGGCGTTTGTCTAGGACGAAGGGAAGAGGACAGTTTGAGGTGGCCTTTGGAACTTATGTTGTAGTATCGATGCATAATACACCGACATCCTAATGTCAGGACACTGGAAACCCAGGTTGAAACCCTGGCGGCATATAGTTATGTTGGCACAAAATTGTTGGGGGCCTCAACCCTAAGCGCGTCGGCTAATCGGATTGGTTCCATTCTCGTCAGCATTTGGAGTGTGAGTGAGTTTGTAGCCTTTTGATTTGGCGTAGCGACGGGGACGTCGCTTAATATAGTCCGGTAGGCTGTCGGCTCGAATACCCTTACAAGGGTATCCGCCCTGTTTTTTGCAAATGACAGGAAAATGGGTTTGATTGAAATAAGCCGTGCGAGGCACGACCTTATCCGGGACCCGCCCTGGTTAGGCTAGTGGGTGTGTGGGCGCGCAATATTAAGGCGCGCGTGTGATTTCTCTGATTGAGTGGGCGGCCGGTCTAGCCGACTTGCCCGGACCGTGTTACGGGCTCGATTAAGGGGTAAAAGTCCGGTCCCTGGGCGGCACGTGCGACCTACGGTAGGGCTGGCACGCCGATAGGCGCGTGGGATGGCCACAGCGTGGTCCAACCAGGTTGGCGCGGGTGCCTAGTGTTGGCACGCCGGTTGTAGGAAGGAAAGAGAGGGCCCAGGTTGTTTTTCCCAGGCCTAGGCACGGCGCGGCATCACTCTATATGGAAATCCGCGCCCAACTATCTCWGGTTTGGGCTTAGCCCTATAGGTTACGACGTCRGAATATTGCCACGAAGACACAGGGATCGAGGCGGCGCGCGTCGACGCAGCAGTGGCGGAGCGTCAAGGAGAGCTGAGGGGGTTGAGGGCCCGGTGGGGCTGTTCCCCCTTGGTTTTGTTGGTAGGTGCGGCTATGGACCCGGCCTACGGGGCCGGTAGGGTACAGGTGGTTTTTGCTCCATGTTTAGGATTTTTCCTTTTATATATGTTAGTTTACTTTATTGCTATTTGTTATTTTTTGCTATTATTCACGGGCTTGTTTGATTTAGGGGCGTGGTGGTGGAGCCGGTCGTCTAAGATTCGGGGAACCGCGGATGGGGTGCGGCTGCGCCTAGGACCCTTTGGGTACTCGTTAAAGCGAGGAGCGGGTCGGGGTGCTTGTCACGGTCGCGGCCTGTAGGGTATGGTGGGGGTACCGGCGCGAATCCGGCCTCAAAAGAGGGCCGGATCCGCGCCCAGGCGTCATAAGGCCGACGGCGCTGAAGCCTCCAGCAGGCGGCGAGGGGCTGTGGGGTGTGGTCCTGGCCGAAGCCCCTCGGGAAAAAGGGAGAAAAGATTTCGGACGATACGGGGGAGTTCCGTCTGACTGCTGTGGGTAGGAAAGATACGTGCCAAAGTCAGGGAGTGAACCCGGACGCGAACCGGGTTAGAGGCAGGTGCCAGGTGGTGAGAGGGGTAAGCAGACCGGGCGACTTTTGGCGCAGCCGCGGGGCATCGCCCCGGTCGGACTCGTTGGGACACCAGTATGAGATCAGGACGTGAAGATTCGTAGCGAATCCGGACGTGGGTTGCGCCGGGTGCATACGAAGGAGGGCGTGTCGGCCGGTGTGAAGTCCTTCAGGACGTTTGAAAAGACTGGAACGATGCAGAGGGGAGTAGCGTGGCTCCTGCATAGGGGAGGCGGGCATAAGTTGAAGAAATTATGTCATTAGCTTGTTTTGTCTCGCTGTCGAAACGATTGGATGCCGCGCTGACTAGAGACCGCGGTATGCGGATTGTCGGTGATCACGGCACAACGGTAATCGGGGAGGAGGTGCTATGCGCTAAAGGCTATCGGGGAGGAACCCGGACGGGTCCCGCGGTGAGGTGTGTTCGGAGATGGTAGGGAGGATGAGGTAGGGCAGTGGGCGCAGCGAAAGCAGGCGCTAAGACGAGGGACGGAGGAGCGCAGTGCGGGAAGAAGGCGCGGAGCATTAGGAGGCGGGTGAAGACAGGAAGTGGGGAGTGGGATGAACCCGGCGGGGTTCCCCGACCAGGTGCATACGGGCTGAGAGTCGGAGGTAGCGGAGTGACGGGAGTAGGGGTGACGGGTGGAGGGATAGTGATGACCACGGGGGCGAGACAGCAAGGGAGTGAGTCGGGGGTAGCGGGGTAACCGGCGCTGGGTGAGTGAATGTGGACGAGGAATGGTACGGGATGCATTCAGAGACGGAGAAAGGGGAGCAGAAGTGGGTTGCACGAGCTATGGCCGGAGGGAGGCTGGATACTGTTGCCCCTCGTGGCTCTGGGGCTGATCACCGCGCTGCCATAACGAACTGAGCTATGTTGCTAGGCTCGACTGGAACGATCGTTTTCGAAGTGATCGTCGTGGTGCAGTTCGCAGCCCGGCGCTGGTCGTAGTTGTGAATTACGGAAGTTGCTGCCTCGAGCTGCTGATTTGGCCTCCTTTTGTAAGACTTCGTCAGTGTGAGTTTGGTCTGAACCTGACCTGAGGAGTGGCCGGGTGCATTACACGAAGCAAGGTGTTGACTGCGCTGATCAGGTTATCACCAGGAGGCAACGAGCGAGCGCGGGCGTGGGGGAACGAGAGAGGGATGGTAAGAGTCGGAGAGGGGGCAAAAAAGTAAGGAAGAGGTCGGATACTTACCAAGCAGGAGAGAACGCCCCCCGCGATTACGGGCGGCAGTACGGCTACCATACCAATCGAATGTGCTTAGGGCCCGGCCATTCGGCCAGGAAAGGAAGGGCCTTCCTCAGTTCTCTCCTGCGCTCGATTCTGCCTGATCGAGTTGTCCGTTGTATCGCTCAAAGCCGACGGGACTGTGGTCCGACGGTGATAGCCTTTCGAACGATACCGACCCTCATAGGGGTTGCAGTCCACCTTCTCGTACTGGGCACGGGGTGGAGCCAGTGGGAGAGTAAGGTTGAGCTCAYCTGTATTGCTAACTGYGATCATGTACGGTAGCCWGCCGTYGAGATGAGTGGGCGGAGYGCAGCAATCTGTGTCAGGTCGTRTGTCCTASTGGTACCTMAYGAGTGGAGCAGGCCTGCAGGAGGGGAAAGGATTGTGTGTTGCCTGTAAACCAGTCTGCTAACCGCTGTATCATGCGAAACCACTAAAAGTAGCCAAGGGACCGCAGACCAAGTTATTGGCCGATACCGTGCTAGTCTTGCTGCACGAGGTACTGAAGTATGCGMGRCACCACRAGTTGGGCCGTGYTSGAGGAGTTCGCCGTTTGTGTGAGCACAGTGCAAGAGCTGAWYGGCARCGGGGGTTGCRGTTGAGGCACAAATCAGCTGGTGCTCGCTAGACTGCAGCTGGCTTTCGCCGCATTGCAGCTGCCGGATCGGCGGGCTAACTGTTGATTGGGTGTTTACTGTGTCTGGCGCGCCATCTCGCCGCGCTTCGCCGCTACACGTAGTGGCTACATCCTGAATCAGTTGCAGCTGCTGTACGCACAGTACCTTGCTGAGCTGGTGGTGCTCTTTCTATAAAGAACGTGGAAAGTGTGCTCTACATGGGCGGCTTTCCATTTGGCAGCGCAAGTGGAGGTTTGACTCGGGGGAGAGGCTGCTGTTGCAGTCGGGTGGGGTGGTGACAGGAAGGGGCTTGTTGCTGCGAGTTTGGGAGGACAAAAGGGGACCAACAGCTAGCGGGCAGACCACAGTTGACTAAGCCGGTTGTATATGTGGCCATCATTGCGGGGCCCTGAGGCGAATCAAGGAACTAAGGCCCTCTCTTGCGAGTCTGAGCGCACCTCCCTTGTATCTGAGAGTCTGAACATTCTCTCTTTCTGCCCTTCTTACTCTAAGTCTAGTCTATTGGTGCTGAGAGGAAGGCGGCAGGCGGGATTGCAAAACGTAATCCGCGCCAAGGCCTCTGTGGGAGGTTCGCCCCACCGATTGCAGGAGCTCTGCCGGAGCCTAGGCGAGGCTCTGGAGGCAGGGAATTGAGAGGTAACCATCCCTTTCCCTCTATGTACCCTGACATAACCCCTACTTGTACGTCTTGCTATGTTTGACTGAGTGTACTGCATGCACCCCTACTTTGACTTTGGTTTGACTGACATGACACAACTCAAATTAAGTAAAGGAGTGTGTACGCCATCTCAATTTCGTTTTTTGTTGATTGTTTGAAGGCAGATTGTGAACACAAGGGGTTGCATCTGGGGGAATGGTGGGTGAAAGGTGGTTTTGCCTAAGCGTGAATGGGTCCTATGGGGTCAGACCAGTTCCATAAGATTGGACGGCCTGACCGGTGTGTTTTATTTTTGAATTGCATGGAGAGTCAGACCAGTTCCATAAGATTCGACGGTGTTATTGCTTTGAATTGTGAGGGTTTGACTGTGGCTGACCTTTCAGGGGTCAAACCTGTACCATAAGATTGGAGGGTTTGGTTGCCATGTCTGATTGGGGTTTGTTTTGTTCCTTTTGTTTCTGATCGAGGAGGTCTGAGCAAGTCCATAAGATTGGACGGCTCAACCCCCCTCTTGTTTTATTCTGAGGGGATAATCCTTGCTGAGGGCAGGGCATGTCCATAAGATTGGACGACCTTGGACTCATGCTGTACACAGTTGGGTCATAGAGAAACGAACCTGGCAGAGGATCAGACCAGTTCCATAAGATTGGACGGTCTGGCCAAATGCCTCGCACATGCTGGAACCCAAAAGACTAAATTTTGGCTATATTTTATACTATCCTATTTATGAACAGGCTAGCCAGACATGGGTTCCATAAGATTGGACGGTCTGGCTATAGCTTATCATGAAATGAAGAGAGTATAACTAAGAGTATAATTGAAGGTAACCCTGGGCAGGCTGGGCCTTGTTCTAAGATGAACGGCTCAGCCCTATGCCCAGTTTTTGAATACCAAGCTCAGAGAGGTATATATAAGTTGGATATTAAACAGTTCTGGGCGACTAAGCCTTGTTCTAAGATGAACGACCTAGTCGTATGCCCAAAAAGAAGAGAGAAGTAGTTGTGTAACCTGTTCGTGTATACTCAATGGCTGAGTCAGGTAAGTTCCATAAGATTGGACGACTTAACTTTATGCCCTATGTAAGTTGGGTATAAGAGGATAAAGCATTGAAAGGTTACGAACTATTGTTTGCGAGGATTGACTTGGGGTGGCGAGAGTACTTACCTTTGTGGTTTGGCCTGCATGAGCCTGAGTGAGGCTACTACTTGGTTTGAGTGTCAGGTTCACAGTTAGTTGCTTTAGAGGCTCGCCTTGTGCTAGAGCGATAGGAGTTAGGTCAATTTTTGCATTTTCAGAGCTAAGTTTTTTTTACTTAGATCGATTCTCGCATATTCTGGGATCTTTTGTTATACTTGGCTTTGTATAAATTTTGGTAAGCCACTTTCTCTACGGGAAGCGCTGCCGAAATTTCTACAAATCCGGGGAGTTGGTCAATTCTTGACTTTTCAAAGTTCAACCTGTCTAAAGTTCATGTATGGCTTAGTAAAAATCTAGAAAAGTCTCCTTTTCTAAAGGGAGTGCTGCCCAAATTTTTGCTAATTCAGGGAGTTAGACAAAATTGGACTTTGGAAAGTCAAAGACTATCTCTGCTCTTATATTCGGGCTGATATAAATTCTGAAAAGACACTTTTCCTACGGAAACCGTTGCCGAAATTTTCTTGATTTAGAGAAGTTAGATTATATACTGACCGATGGCGATTCTGGCGATCCACCCTGAATAGGGGAGATCCTGTCGTTAGTCTACCTTTGCTTGGGCACTAGCTTAGGGGTAGATTTTGATTTAGTTGGTAGGTAACTTGGGTGAGAATGTGCTATGGAGGGTCATCCCCCGTATGCTGATGATTTAGCTTGGGCATTGACCTGTCTTATGGTACAGGCCTTTCTTGGACATTCGATTCAGGACTTGGGCTAGTTCAGCTTGATCCTACGAGGATCATTATCTGTTATCACTAACAACAGGTCGGTTGCCGATTCGTCGGCTCACGACTCAATTCCTACTCGCCCCCCATACTCAACCTAAAAGGCTTTAGCCCTGGTGATCTTTTTGTTTGTTAAGGGTTTCACCCGAACTTTTATTGAATGGCCATTTAACAAAGGTACTGAGTATTTAATTGAGGTTGGTTGGCTGGAGGTTGGGGTTTGCATGGCTAAAGCGAGGGGTATGAGTAT
>BFEA01001208.1:28591-54153 GCA_003427395.1 Chara braunii
TCTCTCTCTCTCTCTCTCTCTCTCTCTCTCTCTCTCTCTCTCTCTCTCTCTCTCTCTCTCTCTCTCTCTCTCTCTCTCTCTCTCTCACATGTGTGCGCACGCGCACCACAACTAACTCTCTCTCTCTCTCTCTCTCTCTCTCTCTCTCTCTCTCTCTCTCTCTCTCTCTCTCTCTCTCTCTCGCATGCGCGTACACCGCAGGCTACTCATGCATCTCTTAGCTGTCCTCGTCTGTCGTCGTGCGCAGCTCGTGACACATCCTTGCTGTCTCTCTCTCTCTCTCGCGCGCGCGCGCGCGTGTGCATGCGCGCGCACCACAGCCTGCTCACGTACACGCCTTACGACCTCACACACAACGGGTATCTGCTCCCTCTATAACGTCGCGACCTACCCCCTAGATGCTCGCGCCACCCCCTTGACGCCCGCGCTTTCTGCGCACCGGCCCAAACACCCGCCAGGCCACAGCCACTGCGCTCATCAGTAGCACACGAACGAAGATGCACACACGCACTGCTGCCCTCCCTAACCGACGTGCCGTCGTCGGTCCCCTGCCTCCGCGCCCGAATTTCACTCTGCCCCCCGGCCCGACATGCTCACACGGTCCCCTTCCCATGCGGGCCTCCCCAACCGACGCGCACTGCGCCGCCCCTGAACACTGTCGCCGTCCCCAACCGACGCGCCCCCCTCGGTCCCCTGCAGCACCGCGTGCGGACCTCCCAACCCGATTTTTGCTGGGCCCACTGGGAGCGTCACGCGTGGACCGCTTTTTCCTTTAAGGTATATAAGAGAAAGGTTGTTGGTGGTCTGTAATTTATAGGTGGTGGTTTGGGTGTTCGTGTAGGTTTTATGTGGCTTTCTTTATTATTTTAGTATTTTATTTGTGAGTTTGTGGTGTTCAGATATATAGTGGGTGTGTGAGTGCTTGTAAGTATGTTTCTATGGACATTTGTATGGAAAATTTGCATGAATGTTTGCTGGTGGTTGGTTGTTTGCTAGAGAGGTTGGTGTTACATTATTAGTGAGTGTGTATTATGTATGTTAGTGAGTGTGTGTGTGTGTGTGTGTGTGTGTGTGTGTGTGTGTGTGTGTGTGTGTGTGTGTGCGGGCGGGTGGGAGTACCTCCCCCACCAATCAATCAATCAATCGATCAATCAATCAATCAATCAATCAATCTACCAATCAATCAATCAATCAATCAATCAATCAATCAATAAAAAAAACAATGAAGTAATCAATGTTTATTTATTTATTTTTACTTTTATTTTCTTTTCACACGCCGAAAACAACCCCCCCGAAAATTATTATTTTTATATTTTTTTAAGTTTTTTTTGTTCAAGGGGATAGGGTCGGGGTTCCGGAACCCCAATCCGCAACCCCGACCCCCAACCCCCTTTCCTCTCGGCAACTGTGGACCGCGGCAGACCGCGACCGCAGGTGTTTCATAGGTAGTGGCTAACAAAGGTTGCGAATTATCGATCACACTGTTGCTACCCTGAAAAAGAGACCAAGAAGAAAGGTTGAGAATAGCAGCTCATTTCAAACCCATCATACGCAGTTCCCAACCTCAGAAAAAAAGAAAAGCCGCTCATTTGTCCTTTATGATCCACAATTAGTTACTCGAGTTTTCACAAAGACGGCTCGTTCGGCTCCTTGTCCCCTTCGAGTCCTCCTCCCTGACCGTTCTCACCAGATGGCCAGGCCAAGTGAAGTCGTAGCTCACCTCCTGTTAGTGCACAAACACGATCGTCCCTCGGAACACGATTGGCCTGTCCCATCGTTAAGGACTAAAGCTTGGACCATGATTGGCGCTTGACACCCCCGGTGCAAGATTGAACAGCGTGCTCAGGATGTGATGGGTGCCCATCGCTTAAAAAATGATCGAACAGCCCTTCGATGGAGCTCGCCACTCAGTGCACCCCAATACTATTGAACAACCTACTTACGTCAGGGGCTGCGTTCGATCGAACCGCTTCCCGAGAGCCCTGGTTATTGTGATCGGACCTCTGCACATCGGGGTACACTAAAGAGCTTGTTGTGCGAAGGGATGGAGACTCGGCGACTTTCAAGACCGGGTCCGTAATCCCCACTCCCTCGCCACTTCCTCGCTCTTTCGTCCTCACGCTTCCCTGCGCTATTCTCGTTGCCCCCGCCCTACCGTAGGCGAGGCTTAGAATGTACCTCTTTAACTTGGCCCACTGTTCCTTTCGCACGTCTGCCAAATGGGGGACCTGCCCTCTCTCTCTCTCTCTCAGGCCCCTGCCCTCTTTTTTTTCCCTTCTCTTTTGCTCCCACGGACGATCAATGGCGCTCCTATCGCAGGCCCTCATGCGCTGGCCCCCCCATACTCATGCATTCTCGACCGCCTTCTCGAGCACCAGTGGCTTCCTCTGGGTACGGTGTCGGAGGGCACGGTGTCCCGGCCCTCCTGTGTACCAAGTCTCTGCATAGTACCAGTTTCTTGCTCTGGTACCTGGATCGTTTCTCGGCGTGGACAGGTCCCGGTGACGTAGCCCTCAGCAAAAGGGGTGCGCCACAGGACTTCCATTGGTCCACGCAGGCTCGGCGCCCTGCTGTACAGCAGAGCACAACCGGCCTGTGGCCGTGGTAGCCGCCGGGTTCTCCCTAGGACGCGAAAGTAGGGGGATAGGCGCTGTCTTTTCTATTATGCACCAAGCACCCCTCTACAGGGATATGGGTCCGGTGCATGACACTGACAACAATCACAGAAACAGAAGGCTAAAGCAAAAATCAGCAAGAAAAGAAAAATGGAAAAGAAAATAAGGGTCTAATTCTAACACGGTTGGACTACTAGCTTTAGTTCGGGGGAAATCTGATGGCCTCTGATCCCGGTTACTGTTGCGTTTCACTCTATTATTATTATTATTATTATTTTGTTGTTATTGTTATCCCTTTTCCACTTTCCTTGATTGGCCTGTTGTTTCGTAGGGAAGCCAACAGGACCAGACTCTGAGTTCGGGAGGTGGTATTGCGGTCTAGGCAGGCCCAACCCTTCGAATATCGTCTGTACCAGGTCCGCGCGTCTAAGGCTCCGCTCGGTAGGACCCCAGTAGCTGTACCACAGGGCAGATACAGTGGGTCTGAAAAAGGGAAGTGTGAAAAAGAAAGAAAAAGAGTTAAGGATGAAAATCGGGTTTCGGGCTTGTGCGTGGATCTGCAACGCTATTCAGGTGAAGCTGTGGCGCGAAGGAAACTTGAAGCGCCGTCCTTTTTTCCACATTGATTGTCATTATTACTATTATTATTATTATTATTATTATTATTATTATTATTATTATTATTATTATTATTATCAGTATTATTACTAATTTTTCCTATTTCCAGTCTTCCGCCCGTCGGGCTGTCATCTCATGCGAAGGCCAACGGTTCGTATTTCGAACAGCCTAAGTAGGCCGACCCCACGTATACTGTCTGTGGGCCAGCTTTGAATTGGCGTAGTGCGGTAAGACCCCAAAAGGAGGGCGACCCGCGGCCGCATTGGTATGAGGAATATCACCCCTTGCAAGGGGTCATAAACCCCCTCCTTGCCATCGGACGAGGGTACCCATCAGGGGTAGCGTTCTGGTGTTTTTAATGGGAAGGAAATAGCTGGTCGCTATCCCGTTATGGGACCGCCTCATCGCCGCTGTTGGTCAGTAGTAGCGTCGCGGAGACCTGAAGGTGAACAGTAGCAAGAGGTCTAGTCTGTACTACGACCGTTGAGCTACGAATCCTGACTCTTCAAAAAGAAAATTTGTTTGAGAATATACGTTGTTGTTGTTGTTGTTTTTTTTTTTTTTTTTTTTTTATATACACTTAATTTTCTTCAGCACGCCGGGATCGCGGCCATTCTAAATTCTATAAAAGAGGGAGCCCTTGGGTCTCCCGGCAGGCGAGTGAGGCTGTCGTGCTGCGAGTAGAGTGGTGGCTCGCTGAGGTCTTTGGTTCTTGATGGATCTGAGTCTGGTTAGCCATCACCCGCTCACAGTGCATGAGTGTGGGCGGAGCGCTAGTGCTGGCTATCTGACAGCCAGTTAAAGGGCATCAACTGGCTACCTCGTTGTGCTGGCGCAGCTAGCTTGAGGCCGAGAAGTCAGGAGTAGTGGGAGTCTGTGCAAACCGAGTGCGTATTTCTGGAGACAAGACTGTCTATTTTGAGCCAAAACCATGACGTTGCACGGATATAGACCTGGGTACTGGTATCACCAGGCCCGCTGGAAACCTGTGTCTGGGGAAGGGCCCTGGATTACCGTCATACTCAATTATGACGGTGGAGATGAGCTGGTAATGAAGATCAACGTGGAGGGAGCAAGAGAGGGGGAGATGCAGACTAACTCGAAGTTACAGGACGCGATTTCGGAGGCAAGAGACCGGGTTGAGAGACGTTGCAGGTGGGATGGAGTCACGGCAAGGCTATGGATAACGGTGGCCTATCACGAGACAGAGACTTTGATGGACACAGCAGACCTGGAACAGATCCACGAGGACAGGGACTCGTGAGGGGAAAGTGAGATGAGCGACGCAGATCGGGAGACGGATCTCAGGTCCTGGAACAGACCAGGGGAGATCCAGAAGCATCACCGGGCGGCAGACCCAGTGGAAGGAGGACCCGAGGCCAGCTCTCGTCAGTTGACGCCCAGAGGCCATGGAACGAGAGAGAGACAAGGTAGAGGGAAAGGACGTGTGTGAGAGCGCGGTGGCCAGAGGTCAACAGAGAGGGTGACTAGCAAGCGCGAGACGTTACGTGGACAGGTTGTATATGGCAAGACCGTTAGAGCAAGAAGACCGTTGGCGAGAGGTGTGAGGAGGTGTGAGCGGTACGCTAGACACATGGGTTGGAATTTGATAGAGAGGGATATGAGCAGTCGACGAGAGAGAGAGAGAGAGGTAGTTAAGAGACCATCGACGGTTGTCAGACAGAAGGGGAAGCAAGTGGGCTCTCAGTGCAGAATAGTGCATGAGGTCGTGATTGGTGTATTYWGTTTGCACKTGGCACGTTCGCGYGAGAGGTAAAAAGCACAAGCGCGACTTGCGAGTGATGGGGTGGACAACGCTCAATTTTCTTGTTTGTGCTCGTGCGARAGGGAACGAGGCGGGTTTGCGGAGCGTGACTGATGTCAACCTTTTCCGTACAAGCCTGCACGACATTTTGTTTAGGCCTCGAAAGACTKAGGGGTAGAASAGACGCGACAGCTAGGGGAGACAAGTGAAAGARACTGAGCCTAAGGCAGTCTGCTTGCTACTCATGATCAGACGGGGCGTACTTCTGCGGGGAGAGTAATGACGGACCAACGAGAGGGAGGTGCATCTCGCTTCTTGGAGAATGGGGTTTCCTCGCTGACATTTGTCTGTCTCGCTCCCCTCATGTGACTTTCAGCCTGCGAAGAAGATGACAATCAAGGATCATCAATGCTTTTCTTCAATGATCATCTTAGCTGAGTCCTCAGATAAGACAACGGTTATTGCAAAATGATCCCTTATTTCTCTTGCAAAGTCTAGTGTCCCTCTCAGCTCGCTTAATTAGTAAGAATGACGGTTATTGGCTAACTACGCAGCTTTGTGACAGTGAGTCAGGTCCTTGGTGGACTGTATAAGCGTATAAATAATGGAGGACCAGCACATTGAGGGCTAGTTTAAAAGTTTTAGTGACACATCAGTTGAATATACAGGGGTTGACATGATCGTACGCTGGCCATTCGAAAGTACCACTTGCATTGAGCCGCTTATCTAATTATTTTGCAGAAATAAAGAGGTATGTAATTTTCATGTTCATGCGTCCATACCCTTCTGTGGACAGACAGAGGCTGCCGATTCGACTTGGAACTATGATGTCGTCAAATTGCGTGACTGTACAGTTCTGATTACTTGAGTGATTGCACAACGTGACCATAGTGTCTAACTGCTCGGCGTCATTGCATTGTGTGGCCGCACAGTGCTGATCGCGTCGTGTTACAACGTCATACAACTACTTTATGCATGACTGCATAAGTGAACGTCTGCTCGGGTTACGCGAAATTGTCCGCTTGAATGCTCGTTTGCAGTCGTATGCCTTCGCGCGTGACATGAGGGGGATTGGGTACTTGACCGTATAAACCTGCATGTGACCGTGTGAGTAGAAGAATGCATGCTCGAGTGTTCCTTTTTCTTGGTAGGTTCGGTGAGGGAAAATTTGATATCTGTCGAATGTACCAGCTTGCTTTTCACTCCCAGAGTACTTTGCATGTCAAATGTAGTACGGAGGCTACCGCCTTTTGATTTCTGTCTATACCTTAATATCGGATGTATGGGGAAGAGAAAAGCAATGCTGAGAAGGATTTCCTATGTCCTCGCTAAGTACCTACTTGACGATGACTAAGGTACCCGGACCTGTTCGAGCTGGAATAACCTTCAACTCGAAAGCCTGTGGAGTCTTAAATTCGTTCCTGCTAAAGCTCCTCCTACGCCTCCCCATTTACTGTTCTCGGAGGTTGTTGTTCTAGATAGCCATCTACGTAAGTTGACAACGGCCTGGCTATCAGGACAATTCTCTCTGAAACACTGTTTTGTCGGTTCTTGTGAAAGCTGAATAGGATTTAGCCACGCGCCTGGCGTTAGTTTCCAGATGGGGAGAGTTGGTCTTTGAGTTTTAGCAATTCTGAACTCCTAACTGGAGTGTCTCGCTGGATCTGACCCGTTTGCGTAGTACGAGCAGGTCGTGCTTGAGATCGAGCTCTTAACCCGAAAGACCTGGTTGATACTAAGCGGTGTGTGGGGATTGAGTTGACTGCTTAACTGCTCGGGACCACGAGGTTAGACATGTGAACCTCGAGAGAGAGCCTTGTTTGCACATGACTGAGGGTCAGCGCTGTGGTCAGGAAAAAAGAGGTGAGTGTGCTTTGTGTGAAGCTCTTGTAGCCCACCCCCTTCTCTGTTTCTCGTAGGCTCGGGTTAAGGGTACTAGTGAGCAGGACAATCACGGAGARCGCAGACCKGGAGTGAGTGATGCACTTCTCTCCGCCAGGACAAAAGAAAGGGGGGRGTAGTTGAAAGAATCTTGTGTATTCATTGGGTGCTTGGATGAYAGTCAGATGACGGGGGCGGCATGATATTCTAAGACGGGATTTTCCTGAATTCTAGCAGAGAGATGTCGTCGACGCTCGTGAAAATGTTGTCCTCGTCGAGGTCTTTAGCTTTCCAGATCTTTTACAGATGCAAAAATTRWTAATACCTCGGTAAACCATAATTGGGTCGGCARGCAACCCGAAATCAGTCTCAAATATTACTTAAGCAAGATTCAGGTACTACTCAAACAGGATTCGGACTTTACCTTCACGAAGTTCAGTCAATTTTCAGAATACACTCGGACAGCGTTCCGTGGTACTCAGAGCTCAGGGACGGCATCTTAATGAATGCACAAAACTCAGATAGTGTTTGGAAGTTTTCCAGGGCTTCGACTGGCAAGCTGTGTAGAAGTCAGAGCTTGGGACAATATACTATCCCCTTCAAGTTGCTATTTAACTATTGCTTAATTGCTTTCTCATCGCCGAATCAGTGGAAAAACCTTCTCAGAACAAATACTCAAGTGACTGTCCTGAAAACAGCAATCAACAAAGAACAATAGTAAACAAATTTTACTCGGTCAGTGMTAATCATTCGCCGCTTAAGACATCAGTGTTCTTCTGATCAGTGATTAGTTATCCGGAACTCAGGGGCTCACCGTCTTGGGACGTCAGTGTGATTAGGGAGACATGAGGGACAACGAGATTCTAATAGTGAAGAGCGCACTGATCAGGGAAAAGAAAGAGGGATGGGAAGAAGAAGCATGTAAAGACATGGAAAAACACAGAATAACTCAGAGGGAGTTTGTTGTTGGAGCAGTGGGGGGAAGAAAGTACGTTGAATATGTAATCTATTTCTTTGTGATTGACGGTCAGCTTCACAGTACTGGCTCTTCACTAGAGACGGTGGAGAAAGTCAAGGCAAAGCTCGGGTAGCTGCAGAATGTGCCCCAGTTTTCCCTATCGGAGATCCTTTTTGACGAATATCGCTCAGTACCTCGTGTCTAGTTTAGTGGAATTTCAGTTCAGCCTGTAACTGGGCAGTCATAACCCTGATGAGTAAACAACGAACAATCAATTTTCAGCTCTGCGATTAACCAACTCTCAGAAATTTATTTTCAAACAATTTTATTTTATTTTATCAGTGTTCAACCAGTTACTCAGCAGACCAGAAAACAGACTCAGCAAACCGGAAGACAAATTTAGATAACCGGGGATCCCGACTCAGAGAAACTAGCATTCCAGATTCAGCAACAAAAGGCCTCTGCACCTAACGCTGCGAGTACTGATTAACATTCAATTGCGTTATCGACTTGCAGTGCCCAGTGCTGTTAGTCGTAGCCAGACGACACGCAATCGGTTCTCTTGATTGGTAGTCAGGTCGACATTCAGGAACGACATCCAGAAAAGACTTTCAGACAACGACATTCAGAAAATGACTCCTGGAAGAACGTCCAAAACTGCACTCAGAACAGCAATCAGTCAATTTCGCAAAACAAGCAATCAGTTTTTCTGATCCGCAGTTGGTCAATTTTCTGAACTGCATTTGAACTATTTTCTGATCAGCAGCTACTAAGTTTTATGGTCTACAGTTAACCAACAGTCAGTCAGCATAAACGGTTCGCATTCAAATCGGTAAACAATTAGCAACCAGGCCAGCGATCGGGTCAGTGATAAGACCAGCAAACAGACTAGTGGCCAAGCAGACATTCAAACGGCAATCGCTTTACACCCGATCATCATTCCAATCAGCACTCGGGGAAGATATTCAGATCAGTAATCAGATCAACGATTACCAGATCAACAGTCGGATCAACAATCGTTCAGCCCCCTAATCAGCATCAAGATGCGGCACTCAGAGAACAACAGCTAGTTATCAGCGACCTGTTTTCAGCAGAATCAACCCAATGACCTTTTGTACCCGGATCATTCAAAAGTCACCCGTCTCAAGTTGGGAGAACTGATGTAGTGAGAATTCAGTGAGGATATGGAAGGCAACAGCACGATCAGATTCTCTTACTCGCTGTATCAGAGTACTACAGAGACCTGGAGGGAGAGTGCAGTTGATGAGTACAATCAGCAGACTATTATGATGATGGAACATGCACTAGCCCTTGTGAGAAGTCATACAAAAATAGAGTACACATATTACCTGCACGATAAAAACGGCAGACTATGTGCCACCATAACTTCTGTGGGTACTATTGAGGAAGCAAGGAGGACTGTTGACAGCCATCAGTGAGCGTTTAGCCTCCGAATATTTGTTGCTCACTTTATCCGGACATTCACCAATTATTTAATCAGCAATCAATTATCAACAATCAGTTATTAGCGATCAGTTTCTAGCAATCAGTTTTCAACAATATGTTTCCTGCAATCAGTTTGATAACCAGTTCGCAGGGACCATCAGATCAGCTTGTACTGGCAAGGGTACTCATGAGCACAGTTCAGTCTACACCTGTCAGTGAGTCGGTGCTGGCCAACCTCAATCGGATCTCATGCAAAGAGGCATTTCGTTATMAGTATGTTAGTGCCATTGGTTTCAGACAGGGAGATCTGTCAATCTTCGTTGTCCWTACCAGTTTTSYTGATGGCACTATTCAYGATCTGAGGCCTTATCTGAAGAAGGGCAAGGAGGCTCATGAACTTTTTGATCCAGTCTGGGTCTCAGCCACCGAATATCTTGAGCGGAGAGAGAGGGAGCTCGATGAGAGTGGTACTACGTTGATCCGTAGCTTCGGGYCGAGGCTTTATACTGACTATCCTATGCCTCCAGTTCTTTCTCTTCTCAGTGATGGCACGAGTTGGCTGAATGTGATTGGTTTGGCAAAGAGATACATCTCTCCGGCGATGATCGACATTGAGGCATTGACTGAGCCCACCGAGTATCCCTACCTCAGACCAGAAATCTTTTCGGTGGACAGACTGCCTACTTTATGGGAGGAGTTTTGCTCCATGGTTAACTACCGTGTCATGTGCCTCGGATGGTCATGCTCAGAGCTTGCTGGCTACAAGTGGCATTTTGTTACGAAGCCTCAGTCTCTGATTGTACGTGGGCGTGGGTCACGACACCAGAGAAGATCAGTGAAAAGAGACATCGAGAGAGAGACTGACCAGAGGGATGAGTGAGGACTCTTGAGAGCTGCTGACCACGCTCGTTTATGTGTATTTTCTGAGATAATTATGAGTTCTCATTCTTCCCTCATTCAATTGCCCCTGTCTTTGCTCAAGTCAGTCAGTCTTATTTTCTGCATTATTCTTGCTTGTCGATTGCCATCGTGGATGTTTTGTCACAGTTCTCAAAATCAAATTGACATAATTGATGTCAGCGTAGCACCCCATAATTTTATGATTATTATTTGCATAATTCTCTGCTGTTCCGAATCAAAATAAAAGATTCCTAAGATTGGGGACCGGCGAAGACCGCAATTGAAGGGTCTCGCTCGAAGCCGGACGCACACAACAGGAAGGGATTTACATTATTTAATTTATTTTATTTATTGCAATCACATTCAGAATCCTGCGTGACAGCCTGTTGGCTTTCTGGTCGCCCAAAGAGGCCCGACTGGAAAAAGTGCGACAAAAATGRCGCCAATGCCGGGGACATGAAAAGATTTTCGTGTCCGGAGCGAACCTGGGTCATCATCATCTTTGAGSTTTGATTAGGACCTGAGAACTGTTGACGTTTCTGTGAGCTTCATGTTCRATTTTATTATTCTCATCTAAGTYCCGATTTTCTTGAGAATCACGATTGCTAACTGTGATTTATTTGTTCCTTGTGTGAGGTACCAMACTGGATCRGGAAAGGAGATTGATACTATTGACTGGAGAGAATCGAATTTGATATCAGGTATGTCCAATTATCGCTCAACACACTGAAAGGAATCGAAAGGAAGAGAGTAAGACGAATCAAGACAAACGCTGGTCGACGRTGTTMTGAAAGATTTGTCTAAATTTGCTACAAGAGARAYATTTCCTTACAAGTATGAGGCTTRTTGGGGCTATCATTCTTGTGGCTCAACCATCTGCGTAGTRWTGACTCATTTTTTGGAGGGAGATATCTACGATATCCGCCCATATGTTAAGGAAGGAGGCAACAATGATGGTGAAAATTTTAATTGGTTATGGGAGATCGTGATCCAACTTATCTATGATGAAAAGAAAGACTTGATCCAGCAAAAGAAGAAAGTGGAATGGGGTATAATGCCACTAACATACAAGACTGTTCCAATCCCTCCTATACCTGACAGCTATTGTGATGGGACTAACTGGCTGCCGATAATCAACATGGTATTGACAGGGGAGAAAAGAAGAGGTGGTCATGAGAGTTGAAGAGATTTCAGCAGAAGTAATCAGACAAAGAAGGTCAAATTTGGGCAGAGGTTCGGGTCCAAGTCAAGAGAAGGTTGAATGTCTCCTAAGGTCGCTGAATACTTTAAGCAAAAGAGAGGCATTTCCGTATGAAGTTGTCAGGTATGAGATGGTCGAGAGCGGATGGGAGCAAGAACGATTATATGTATTGACGTTCTATTTCACAGATCTGGATGTGTATGATGTGAGAATCCATGTTCCAAAAGAAAGAAGTGTTGATTCAGTGTATGAGAGATGTTGGGGATTTGTTGAAGAGGTAGTACTGAGAGAGAAAGAGAGACTTGAAAGAGAACAAATGCTTCASTGGGTCAACTCGATTTACTGTCTTTGATGGACTCCCAGTCCCTCCTTTACCTGATATTAATCTATCTAAAGACAATTGGCATGCCATGATAAAGTTTGCATGGAAAGTGAAGAGAGCCCCAAAAGAACACTCTCAGTAGCCAGGATAACTACTGTGAGGGGTAAACTCTACGAGGTGATAGRGTATGATAATCCTTTTRTGATTCTTACATATGAGACTTGTGAGAGAGGTCCTATAATATTTCACATCCCAGTGGTCAAATTTCTAAGTACTGGCAGCCTGGACGTACACATTTATGTACCAGCAGGTCTAGAAAAGGAAGATGACTACTTGAAGTGTCAGACAGGTGCTTATATTAGTCYCATAAGAMCCGAAGAGTGGCTTGAGAAGTTGAAAAGAAAAGTAACATGGRGGAAAGAAGTGAGACAATTTGAGMGGYTTCCTGAGTTCTCARTTGCTAAGGGATTTGAAGACAKGAGAGATTGGATGCCTCTGTTGGAAGCTATTGCTGAGATTKGTAGAGCAAGAGAAAAAGATTCCACTGTGATGATAAAATCCTTACTCCTGAGTACCTTTGAACACAGATTCGAAATCCCTGACTATGTTCAACCTGAGATCTACCTTTCAGATGTTGCTTATGATGATTAGCAATACCTAKTTTGAATGAACAACTGACACTAGGAGTTGTGTTGGAAGGTAGAGTGGTCAAGATAGAAGARACTCTTCGGATCTCTGACAGAAATTTTTCTACCCTAGATRAAYTTGAGTTTTTGCAGCCTTTCTTGGATYGCATGAGAGWTTCTGCTTTGAGAATTATCACTGGTCAGACTGAGATAAGCTATCTGTTAAAGGTRGTGAAAGTAGGAACTACTGAGAGAGTATCATATCACACTTTTCAGGAACGGGTCTCTCTCGCAAAAAGGATCAACAGTGGGCTGTAAACGATGCAATTTGAAAAAGAGGTTATAGACCTGACTCGATATTTTATGATTCGRGGTACTATAAAGGGGTATGACAGAAGACTGAGTAGGGATGATGAGAGAGAGTGGATTGAAGATTACATTGGAAGGCTGAGAAGGATTGCACTATCATTGATCACTACCCAATCCATTATTGTTTATACCCTATATGTACAGAACTCTCAAGGGGTAGAACAGACAAGAGAAAAAAGAAACGAGCCTGTATCCCTCGCTAGAAGAGTGAGAGACTGTGGAGCAAGGAGTGAGAGGACAAGGGTGACAGAKGGAGAGAAGAGGATATCTGAGAAAATCTATGGTTAAGATGGCAGGACGAGGGAGACCGAGTACATCAGCAGGGACCAATGAAGAGACTTTGGTTGGAGTTATACGAAAATTGGTTGAAARAGTTGATACTATAAAAGGGGGATCAGACATTGCAAGAGCAAAGAGGCCAGATGAGAGAATTCCCTGCTTAAGAGGACCCCAAGTTAATGACTTCCTGGATGAGTATGAGTTATTTGGACTCAGTTATGGCTGGACAGATAAGCAACGACTTAAGCACCTCCTATCTTATTGTGATACTGACTCAAGACTGGCAGTTCAAGAATTGATGGAAAGAGCTACTACATGGGAAGAGATCAAAGAGAGACTGAAATTTTTTTTTGAGAAAGATTCAGTTTCAACTACAACAAAGGATTTACTCAATATTAGAAGAGCTAAATATGACACGTTCAATGTTTTCCTTTAGACCTTCATCCGAACAGCAAGAAAAATTCCATACTTGGATGAAGCTCAGAGATGCCATATATTTTTGACAAATTTTACTGACACTGAAAGRCAAGCAATTCTTAATCAAGCTCAGCACTATCCTCTCAGATGGGATGAAATGGTTGCAATCATAAGAACTCTACCTACGGTCTCCCATAAGAAATGGTCACTGRATCAGATCAGTACTTTGGCCAAGGATTGRGAAACTGAGAATGGAATGAATAGAGGAAGGAATCTAACTGCTGAGAATATTCTTCAAAAGGTGATGGCTAACTTTATGTCTGCTAGGCCTGCAATGCATGTTGTGGATGACAGGGGAAAGAAAAAGGTTGAAAGTGAGGACGATGACGACGACGATGATGACAACGAAAATCATGGTAAGAAGGGGGATTCGTCTAGAGCCAAAAGGAATAAGAAAAATGATGATGGAGGAAACAGAGAGAGAATGAAATATGATGAGCGTCCTAAGAGGAGTTTTACTTGCTACTATTGTGGCGAAAGTGGACATACTACCACCTACTGCAAGCCACTTGAGGAGGATGTAAGAAGTGGGGTGGCAAAGAAAGATGCAATGAGCCCTGTCTCTGATAGTTCATGGAATAAGTTGGATCCCAGATATCCGGGGGGTATGAGACTTCTTGCTCTTAAACATGATGAAAAGATGAAGATTAAGAAAAAAAGAAAGGTCAATGTGAGTGTTCATTTCCTCACTCGAGACTTGCCTAATGAACTGGTACAAAAAACAGATGACCCTGAACCGGAACGTTCACAGAAAAAGAACGAACGGGGGAAAAAGAGAAACTTTATGAGACTGAGATTTCTGATGTGATTACTAAGATGCTGGAAGAAACGGAAGGTGACGCTGTGTTTCAAGGAAGCAATGACATTAGCACCCAAACTGAGAGAAAAGTTGAAAAGTTTGATTGAGAAGAAGAAAATGAAAGTTAATTACTTGGGGTCAGTCTTTCCCAACCAAGTGAATAGATCACTACCGGGTTGCAAAATGAGATTTTCAACCATGGGTTGTGGGCACCTTACAATTCGCATTAATCAAGTGAAAATTCTAGGCCTAGTAGATTCTAGGGCGGAGATGATACTTCTGTCACGAAGAACGATGGAAGCATATAATTTATCTATTGACAGACCTGCACAAAACGTACTAAGTAATATTGCAGGAGAGCTGTTCGTGGCAGGATTTATTGATAATTTGCCTATTAAGGTTGGGACAATGACTGTGAAAGTATTGAGTTTTGTAGTACCGGATCTGGATCATGACTGTATCTTGGGAACTCCATTCTTGCATAGGATGGAGGCGGTCCAATTTTTCAGTCATGAGGGGTCATCTTGGATCAGTCTGCAGGATCCCGAGACTGCTCAAGAGCAGACCTTTATGGTCGGTACAAAAAATGATTTCAAGCATCAACTATCTGCTAATTCGATCAGGAGGGAGGAATCTGCTGAAAGAGTTAGGAGACTAAAGGAGGAAGGAAAACGAGAAGCAAAAGAAGAGATTTCAGTGGGAATCAATCAAGTTTCGAAAATGATGAAAACGCTTGGTAAACTCGAGGATGAGGATGAACAAATTGAAGCTTTCAAGAAGGCTGTAGAGACTGCTAAGGGAGGAAAGATGAAATTGAGATTTGCATCGACTCACTCTTTTTTAGGAAAATAGTCACTGGGTCAAAAAAAAAATACAAACCCAAGGGGGTAAAGAAAAACCTAGTGGCAGTATTAATAGAGAAAGATTATGATGAAACATTGGAAAAGGAGAGACAAATTATAAGAGCATTGAGGGAATCGGCAAAACTGGAGAATAGGGTCACCAGAGAAAGGTTTGACACAATGAAGATAGACTCGGATCAGTTTATCCTGCCTAAAGAGAAATAATATATCTTTAGGATGTGTCAGGAGTTCTCTGGTGCTTTCTCCTTTAATGATGAAAGAGAGGGCGATTGGACGTGGACATGATCAAGATGGCCAAAATTTGGACAGTTGATCATGTTCCATGGAATGATAGACCAACTAAGTATGCCCTAAAGGAAGAAGCGGAAGTAGTAAAATACCTTGACAAGAAGATTGCATCCAATGTTACTGAACCTGCTGATGGACCATATGCTAACTACTGGTTTTGTTTCTGGAAACCAGGGGAAGGGCTAAGATGGATACAAAATCTTCAGAAACTCAATTCTGTGATGGTACGTGATGCAGGTAGCCTTCCTAATGCTGATCTCCTTGCTGAATCATTTGCTGGTCGATGTATTTATTCTCTAGTTGACCTGTATTCTGGCTATGATCAGTTCCCTATTGATCCCACTAGCCGGCCAATGACTGCCATGCACACGCCAAGGAGGCTTGTTCAGATGAGTGTGGTACCTCAAGGCTGGACTAACGGAGTGGCAGTGGTTCAAAGGGATATGATCAAAGTCATGCATGATATTTCTCTTGAAATAACCAGTCCCTACATTGATGATAATCCTGTAAAAGGACCCTTGGTAAGAGATGAGACTTTGGTCGCAGGGGGAGTCAAAAAGTTTGTCTGGGAACATGCTGAAGGAGTAAAGATGGTCCTAGAGAGACTTCAGAAGTATAATTTGACTGCGAGTGGGCCAAAGTCCCTTCTCTTCCAACCAGAAGAGACAATCTTGGACTTCAGATGCTTCTCCAAAGGTAGGAGCCCAAATCCCAAGAAGATAGACAAGAACTTGATCTGGCCTCTGCCTCTCAAAAGAGTGACAGACGTCAGGAGCTTCTTGGGAGTCTGTGGATTTTGGAGGATTTGTATTCCTCATTTTGCTGCCCTTGCAGACCCTCTGAGAGAAATGGTAAGGCAAGGTGCTAACTTAGCATGGAATGACAAAAGACAAGTTGCAACAGAAACATTGAAAGAAAAACTAAGAGACGGTGGTGTAGTACTAGGAGTAACCTATTATGATGATGAGGAGACAAGACCTTTCATCATTGAGGCTGATGGAGGACCAGTGACATTGGGTGGAATGCTTATCCAGAAGGATGAAAACGGGAGAGAGAGGCCTCTAAGGTTTGAAAGCATAACCCTCAATTCTACTAAAAGAGGCTACACCCAATTCAGGAAAGAACTACTGCCAATCATCCATAGCCTCAGGTGCTTTAGGCACTACGTTTTAGGAAGGAGATTCATCCTGAGGACTGATGCATCTGCTGTGATTGGTGCTATTAAAAAACACCAACAGGTAGATCCAACAGTTAGCAGATGGATCGCCTTCATTTGGACATATGATTTTAGGCCGGAAAGATCCCCACTAAGAAGAACAGAGCGGATGGCTTAAGCCGGATTGAGTGGCGAGAAGAAGAAGAAGATGTGAATGAGACAATTGAAGAATCTGCCTATGTTGATAATTTCCTTAATGAAAAATATGATGAGGATTATGAGGCACCATGCTCTTACAAGTGGAGTCTGTGGCCTGAAGAGAGAGACAGTTGGGGAGAAATCCCAAGTGCATACGTTTATGAATCGATTCTTAGGAAAGAGGAAGAAGATGAGCCCAACGATTGGTATGCTAAAATCAATGCAGCAACAGTGGTTGCTCATGAGATTGGGGAAAGTTCAGTTTCAAAGGAGGATGAAGAAAGTGAAAAGAAGGAAGAATAGATATTTTTCTTCTTTGAAGAATATGATGAAAATTATCAAGAGATTGGCAAGAAGATGGAAACAGAGCAGTTAAAAGAATATTATTGTAAAAATTCAAGGAAGAAATTCAGATTAAAGAGAGGACATCTTTTTGTGGATAGTAAGGGAGGTCTGCCTCCTCTAAAAGTGGTCTGTGGTAAAGAGAGACAGTTAGAGATAATCACTGCTCTACATGAGGGGGTTGCCGGTGGCCACAGGGCTGCTGAGGCAACCTACTCCAAGACTGTCAAACTCTACTTTTGGCCTGGCATGAGAAACATGATTTTCAGATACTGTAAATCATGTGTCTTATGTCAAAAGAGATCTACCATAAGAATGATTGAGCCCCTGTTCCCTACGATCCTGGTAGAGTCAGGTAGTAGAGTTCATCTGGATCTCATCACTATGCCTCCAGGCAAGGGTGGGATGAGATACATACTAAACATGAGAGATAATTTCTCTGGATACGTTGGGGCAAAAACTCTGAAAAGGAAGACAGCCGAGCAAGTGGATGATTGGATAGAGGAAGTCTATCTCAGGTATCCTTTTATCAGAGAATTTGTCTCAGACGGAGGATCAGAATTCAGAAATGAGGTTGTCAGAAGAATTACACTCAGATTAGGTGTCAGAATTCAGTATGTGACTACTTACCATCCTCAAGCGAATGCAGCTGTTGAAAGAGGCCACAAAACTCTAAAAGTTTCATTGGCCAAGTGGTGTAAAGGGAAACTTAGTAACTGGTCAAGGGTGTTAAAAGTTTCTGTATATGCTGATAATATCACAGTCAAGAGAACTACTGGTTATGCACCTTTTACACTGTGGTATGACCGTTACGCTATACTACCAATAGAGAATATTGTTAAGATATGGTCAAATCAAGAAAGTGACAGGGATTATTCTATTTCAGAACTCCTTCAGATCAGAATGAGACAGATATCTGAAGTCGATCAGGCTGTAATAGATGCAGCAGAGAGAATGACATCCAGTAGACTATCGTACCAAGAAAGGTAGAAAAAATATATATATATAAGAAAAGAGAAATTGAAGATTGAGGATGTTGTCCTTCTGTTTGATAGTTCCCTTGAGACACAATGGAGTAAAAGGTAGAAGCCTAGATGGCTTAGTCCTTAAAGAATCACAGGGGAAGCAAAGGGCAAAGTTTATGAGATCTCAGAAATTGACGGATCCAGGGTTCATGATATGGTATTTGGGTCAAGACTCCGTAAGTTCATCTTCAGAGACCCTAACTTGATCCCTACAGGCTACAGTGACTCCGAGGAGAGGAAATAGAAGTCAACCATCCAAGTAAGAGAACGGTCATAGAGGACTGAGAAAGAGTACAGTAAGACATTGAGACAGTGAGACTCAGTTATCAGCAGACAGTGATCATTCTTGCATAGTCAATTCAACATTTCAATTCTAGTACTTCAGTTTCAGTACTTCAGTTTCAGCATCTCTGTTTCAATACTCCAGTTTTCAGCAAATCATTTCATTATCTATTTCAGTAAACAACTAAGTTAATGAGATTATGTCTTTCATGTAGTGTTGCAGTCATTCCATGAGTGTCAAACCCTGAGAGTGGGGAGTAACTGTGAGTACAGTTCTGGGAGCTTTGACACAGTGTCAAAATCTGAGAAACTCATGGCTGTGGCACATCAAATGATATGAGCAGTATTATTCTTATCACGAAAAGAAAGCATGATGGGCATAAAGAAGTTCAGTTCTGCCTGAATGAAAGTTATCAGCAGAAGGACTTCGTGTCTCTGACTAAGTTGTCCATTCAAGAGATTCAGATGAAGGCAGGCATAAAGAAGTTCAACTTTACTTGACTAAGAGTGATCAGTAGAGGAACTTCGTGCTTTTTGGCTAAGGGTCTGTCTTCACTCAGATGAGGGAAGGGACCTCTCTAAGATCAGAGTTTCAGCATTTCCTTGAGATTGACGGGACGTCTCTTGGAAAAAGAAATCCCAGTCAAGGGAAGGGACCTCTCTGGGGCTAGAACTAAGTTTTTTTTGCTTGTGACTGAAGGGAGGTCTCTTGCAAACTCTTAGTGTTGGCTAGTATGTTATTGTTCAGTGCCTCTTGAGACCGAAGGGACGTCTGTCGAGAAATATTTGTCCTGTTGTGGGGGCATGAGCAGTTTGCTTGTGGGGATATGATACGCTTGCCTGACTGTATGTGCCTGGGGGTCTTCTTCTCTAACCGAGGGATGCGTTGATTGTCGGGGTCAGCCAGAGCCTTACCGCAGTAGGCTGCAATCTGGTGGGGTCAGCGGGTCCCCGACGCAAGTGTTGAATTCCGTAGTCAGCTGAGGCTAAGACTCCGGGAGTCTGGCTTATGAGGTTGAGAGGGGTTGGCTGGAACCCTACAACAGTCAGAGGATGCAATCCAGTGAGGTTAGCCAGAGCCTGGAACTGTGGTTGGACCGGGTCCCACGTTCAGAAGTCTGGGTGGGGTAACCAGCGCCCTTGGCAAAAAACTGGTAGGTGAGCCGGTCCCTGACYGCAGTGGTCAAATCCGGGTTCGAGACAGTTTGACTGACGGGACGTCTACTGTCATAGGGTGGSCAGACCTGCTATAGTCTGGGTATCCTGGCGAGAGTGCCAAAGGGCTGYCATACTCGAGTAGTGGGTATGATTGGTTCTGACCTGGAGGCAGGTCGAARGGGCTGTCAAGACAAATGGTMTGACTAGTCCTKGCCTGAGGCGGGCCGAATGAGGTATGTCAGATTGACGGGACGTCTGACATTCCTGGTCAGTGGTGGGCCGAAACCAAGGCAATCAATAAATCCTGGGTATGAAGAATTGTTATGTATTAATTATTAATTATTATTTATTATTTTTATGAGTTCTTATTTTAATTTGTTAATGATTGACTGCTGGTTGTCAGAGGGTCTTCTTGCTGGGGTATGGTTGTTGTCTGTGGGACTTGCTGGTTTTTGCAGGTATGCAAATACTTATCTGAAGTTCCCAGACCAGAGAACAGAAAAAAGGGTTTGGTATCCCCTCCCTTTTTATCTGAGGAGTTGAGGAGACGCCTCACTCAGACCAGAGAAAGAAAACAAGGGTTTGGTATCCCCATCAGGTGCTCGAGAAGCTGAGGAGACGCTTCACTTAGATCAGGGAACAGAAAAGAGGGTTTTGTATACGTTATTCCCAACATGGCAGATAGAGTGAGTACCCTCGTTGCTGGGGCCATCCTTGACATAGATGCCTGATCAAGAGCTGAGGTAACCTCCATGTGAAAAGGTCAACAGTTGAGCAAGTCAAACAAGCAGACAAAATCCTTCTTAAAGATTTATTGGGTGGCCGGCAAGCGCCCTGGTTCACAAGGAACCGACGTCCCTGGCCCAAGGAAGCCAAACTCTCAAGCCTGGGACGCTATAAAGTGGACGGGAATGAGAATTTTGTGAGCCAGAAATCAGATTTAAAAGGCAATGAAGAAGTCACACTTATATAGGACGTAAAAGACAGCCATGAGTTCGAGCTGGAAAAGGAAGAGAAGGAAGAAAATCCTGAAAAGAATACAGTGACTGGGGTGATGAGGAGAGGAGACAGTGCATGGAACAGCAGGAGGCGGAGCGGGCACTATAGCCTTGCTTACGGCAGGAGTGGAAGGAGCTCTGGAAATATAAGGAGGAGAAGAAGCGATGGGTGTACCATATCGGGCATCAAATCTTTTACGAAGGAATTCCATCCTATTAAGGGATGAAGTTCTTTCATACCACCCCGCTAACGGGTAGCGAGGGTATGGCCTTGGGCGGCTATAGCCTCATGGCTCCTCCTCTTCCTCCTCCTCCGAACTATAATCTCGCCGTGCCCTGGCCGACGGCTCCTCTTTAGCCTTCCCTCCTCTTCCTCCCCTTCCTCTACCCTGTCCACGACATGCTTCAGGCATGACAAAAGGTGAGAGAACAATTAAGATAGGGACAGGAAACAGGGAAGTAGTGCAAAAGGTTATAGTAAAAAAAGAGTGAGTGGGAAACACACAAAGAGCAAAGAAAACGAGCTGAGAAAAGAAAGCTTAGCGTTAAAGGAGAACGCAAACGCTAAGAGAAGAGATTAGCACAAAGAAAGAGACCTAGCGCAAAGAGAGATGGCCTGCGCGGAGAGAGGGGACGGACACTTGGGGAGAAGATGTAACGCAAAGAAGGAAGAAGTGCCCAGAAAAGTACGAGCTCTATGAGAAAGGTGAAGAATCTGCTGGGGCAAAAATGGTAGTGCGGAAATCGCCTCAAGTTGCAATGGAAATGAGCGAGAGCAATATTAGGTTACGCTGTTTTATATCGAAATTTCTCGTTTCGACCCAACGGGGACGCTGGGTGGGGGTTTGGTATTATGTCGGAGGGCACGGTGTCCCGACCCTCCTGTGTACCAAGTCTCTGCATAGTACCAGTTTCCTGCTCTGGTACCTGGATCGTTTCTCAGCGTGGACAGGTCCCGGTGGCGTAGCCCTCGGCAAAAGGGGTGCGCCACAGGACTTCCATTGGTCCACGCAGGCTCGGCGCCCTGTTGTACAGCAGAGCACAACCGGCCTGTGGCCGTGGTAGCCGTCGGGTTCTCCCTGGGACGCGAAAGTAAGGGGATAGGCGCTGTCTTTTCTATTATGCACCAAGCACCTCTCTACAGGGTTATGGATCCGGTGCATGACACTGGTAACAGTCAGAGAAACAGAAGGCTAAAGCAAAAAGCAGCAAGAAAAGAAAAATGGAAAAGAAAACAAGGGTCTAATTCTGACACGTTTGGACTACTAGCTTTAGTTCGGGGGAAATCTGATGACCTCTAATCCCGGTTACCGTTGCGTTTTACTCTATTATTATTATTATTATTATTTGTTGTTGTTATTGTTATCCCTTTTCCGCTTTCCTTGATTGGCCTGTTGTTTCGTAGGGAAGCCAACAGGACCAGACTCTGAGTTCGGGAGGTGGTATTGCGGTCTAGGCAGGCCCAACCCTTCGAATATCGTCTGTACCGGGTCCGCGCGTCTAAGGCTCCGCTCGGTAGGACCCCAGTAGCTGTACCGCAGGGCAGATACAGTCGGCCTGAAAAAGGGAAGTGTGAAAAAGAAAGAAAAAGAGTTAAGGATAAAAATTGTGCGTGGATCTGCAACGCTATTCAGGTGAAGCTGTGGCGCGAAGGAAACTTGAAGCGCCGTCCTTTCTTTCACATTGATTGTCATTATTATTACTATTATTATTATTATTATTATTATTATTATCGGTATTATTACTAATTTTTCCTATTTCCAGTTTTCCGCCCGTCGGTCTGTCATCTCACGGAAAGGCCAACGGTTCGTATTTCGAACTCGGCGACCCATAGCCTAAGTAGGCCGACCCCACGTATACTGTCTGTGGGCCAGCTTTGAATTGGCGCAGTGCRGTAWGAYCCCAAAASGAGGGCGWCCCGCGGCCGCATTGGTATGAGGAATATCACCCCTTGCATGGGGTCATAAACCCCCTCCTTGCCATYGAACRAGGGTRCCCATCAGGGGTAGCGTTCTGGTGTTTTTAATGGGAAGGAAATAGGTGGTCGGTATCCCGTTATGGGACCGCCTCATCGCCGCTGTTGGTCAGTAGTAGCGTCGCGGAGTCCTGAAGGTGACAGTAGCAAGAGGTCTAGTCTGTACTACGACCGTTGAGCTATGAATCCTGACTCTTCAAAAAGAAAATTTGTTTGAGAATATACGTATTTTATTTTATTTTATTTATTTTATTTATTTATTTATTTATTTTATATACACTTAATTTTCTTCAGCACGCCGGGATCGTGGCTCTTCTAAATTCTATAAAAGAGGGAGCCCTTGGGTCTCCTGGCAGGCGAGTGAGGCTGTCGTGCTGCGAGTAGGGTGGTGGCTCGTTGAGGTCCTTGGTTTGTTGATGGATCTGAGTCTGGTTAGCCATCACCCGCTCACAGGGTATGAGTGTGGGCGGAGCGTTAGTGTTGGCTATCTGGCAACCAGTTAAAGGGCATCAGCTGGCTACCTCGTTGTGCTGGCGCAACTAGCTTGAGACCGAGAAGTCAGGAGTAGTGGGTGTCTGTGCAAACCGAGTGCCTATTTCTGGAGACAAGACTGTCTATTCTGAGCCAAAACCATGACGTTGCACGGATATAGACCTGGGTACTAGTATCACCAGGCCCGCTGGAAACCTGTGTACGGGGAAGGGCCCTGGATTACCGTCATACTCAATTATGACGATGGAGATGAGCTGGTAATGAAGATCAACGTGGAGGGAGCAAGAGAGGGGGAGATGCGGACTAACTCGAAGTTACAGGACGCGATTTCGGAGGCAAGAGACCGGGCTGAGAGACGTTGCAGGCRGGATGGAGTGACGACAAGGCTACGGATAATAGTGGCCTATCACGAGACAGAGACTTCGATGGACACAGCAGACCTGGAACAGATCCACCGGGACAGGGACTCGGGAGGGGAAAGTSAGATGAGYRACTCARATSGGGAGATGGATCTCAGGTCCTGGAATAGRCCTGGGGAGATCCAGWAGCATCACCGGGCGGCAGACCTAGTGGAAGGAGGACYCGAGGCCAGCTCCCGTCAGTTGACGTCCAGAGGCCGCRGAACGGGAGAGAGACAAGGCAGAGGGAAAGGACGCGTGTGAGAGCGCGGTGGCCAGAGGTCAASAGAGAGGGTGACTGGCAAGCGCGAGACATTACGTGGACAGGYTGTAYGTGGCAAGACCGGTAGAGCAAGAAGACCGTTGGTGAGAGGTGTGAGGAGGTGTGAGTGGTACGCTAGACACATGGGTGGTGAGAGGTGTGAGGAGGTATGAGCGGTACGCTAGACACATGGGTTGCAATTTGATAGAGAGGGATGTGAGCAGTCGACGAGAGAGAGAGAGAGAGAGAGGTAGTTAAGAGACCATCGACAGTTGTCAGACAGAAGGGGAAGCAAGTGGGCTCTTAGTGCAGAATAGTGCATGAGGTCGTGATTGGTGTATTCAGTTTGCACTTGGCACGTTCGCGCGAGAGGTAAAAAGCACAAGTGCGACTTGCGAGTGATGGGGTGGACAACGCTCAATTTTCTTGTTTGTGCGCGTGCGAGAGGGAACGAGGCRGGTTTGCGGAGCGTGACTGACGTCAACCTTTTCCGTACAAGCCTGCACGACATTTTGTTTAGGCCTCGAAAGACTGAGGGGTAGAAGAGAYGCGACARCTAGGGGAGACAAGTGAAAGAGACTGAGCCTAAGGCAGTCTGCTTGCTACTCATGATCAGACGGGGCGTACTTCTGCGGGGAGAGTAATGACGGACCAACGAGAGGGAGGTGCATCTCGCTTCTTGGAGAATGGGGTTTCCTTGCTGACAGTTGTCTGTCCCGCTCCCCTCATGTGACTTTCAGCCTGCGAAGAMGAYKRCAATCAAGGATCATCAATGCTTTTCTTCAAYGATCATCTTRGCTGAGTCCTCAGATAAGACAACGGTTATTGCAAAATGATCMCTTATTTCTCTTGCAAAGTYTARTGTCYCTYTCAKCTCGCTYAATTAGTAAGAATGAYRGTTATTGGCTAACTACRCAGCKTTGTGACAGTGAGTCAGGTCCTYGGTGGACTGTATAAGCGTATAAATAATGGAGGRCCAGCACATTGAGGGCTAGTTTAAAAGTTTTAGTGACACAKMARTTGAATATACAKGGGTTGACATGATCGTACGCTGRCCATTCGAAAGTACCACTTGCATTGAGCCGCTTATCTRATTATTTTGCARAAATAAAGAGGYAYGTAATTTTCATGTTCATGCGTCCATACCCTTCTGTGGACAGACAAAGGCTGCAAATTCGACTTGGAACTATGATGTCGTCACATTGCGTGACTGTACAGTTCTGATTACTTGAGTGATTGCACAACGTGACCATARTGTCTAACTGCTCGGYGTCATTGCATTGTGTGRCCSCACAGTGCTGATCGCRYCGTGTTACAACGTCATACRACTACTTTATGCATGACTGCATAATTGAACGTCTGCTCGGGTTACGCGAAATGGTCCGCTTGAATGCTCATTTGCAGTCGTATGCCTTCGCGCGTGACATGAGGGGGATTGGGTACTTGACCGTATAAACCTGCATGTGACCGTGTGAGTAGAAGAATGCATGCTCGAGTGTTCCTTTTTCTTGGTGGGTTCGGTGAGGGAAAATTTGATATCTGTCGAATGTACCAGCTTGCTTTTCACTCCCAGAGTACTTCGCATGTCAAATGTGGTACGGAGGCTACAGCCTTTTGATTTTTGTCTATACCTTAATGTCGGATGTATGGAGAAGAGAAAAGCAATGTTGAGAAGGATTTCTTATGTCCTCGCTAAGTACCTATTTGATGGTGACTAAGGTACCCGGACCTGTTCGAGCTGGAGTAACCTTCAACTTGAAAGTCTGTGGAGTCTTAAATTCGTTCTTGCTAAAGCTCCTCCTACGCCTCCCCATTTACTGTTCTCGGAAGTTGTTGTTTTAGATAGCCATCTACGTAAGTTGACAACGG
>BFEA01001208.1:86086-98862 GCA_003427395.1 Chara braunii
AGATTGATGCGTGGATTGTCTTCCCCGAATCCCCTTCTCTATCTTTTTGAATCGGCAGATCTGATTGATTGGTTACCGGCGATCGAGCCTTGTGTGATCTCTGAACCTATAGGCTAAAGAATTGTTGCCTAAAGATCCTCGATTCCTTTTGTTTGTATGTAAGCTAGGTGCATGGATCTGTGCATGAATTAGATAAGCATGCTAGACGATTAGATGACCGTCTCACTATAGGACGATTCATCTTGAGAACCACTGGCTTTCACCCATCTCACGAAGGGCAGGTCCCGTGCACGCACGTGGAGGCTCAACCAAAGTCGATCGCTGCCTACACGCGCGCCGGCGAAACCTGAACTCGACTAATTTCCCGAATGCCTGATTTTCCACCCCGATTTGCAGCATGAATTCCGACGTTTTCTTTCGTATCACTGACTGCGAGTGCTTGAGGGATGGAGAATTCCGGGAATATTGGGAGCACTCTTGTTTGTTTGCATGACTTAGGGCGGAACCTCCAGAATTTCCCTACTTGACGGGGAACGAGCACATTTGTTAGTGGGACCTCGACCAAGCCTTTGGACGTATCCCCCATCTCCCCAACTATTCTAGCGCATACACGTGTCACGTCTTCACGGAACCAAGGATCATTATCTTGGGGACCGAATTCCCTCCCTACCACTRCATCCTACCCTATCACTCCCTTACCATCGTCCCCTGGCTTGCAATCGCTCCTTACTGGCCCCAACCCCCGTGCTCAGAGTGTCTGCGGGACCACGAGTACAGAGCCTCTGGCTTCATCTGGCGAACTCACTCGGAGGAAGAATGACGGGCGCACAGCCTTCGATTGAGGCCAGCCACGTCAGATTCGGAGACTTACGACGTTCGACGTCGGCAGGTAACGAGCCAGCCGGATAGCCATAGGGTCCCGACGGTGCACCAGATACGACCCCGACCYGCACGACGGAACCAACAAAGGCGGTAGCTCTGTTTCCTGAAGCACAAAACAGGACCCYAGTCTATGCCTACCCTCCTGCAATCGTATCCCGGAGCTTGCCACAGGAGATCTCAGTTCCGACCTGAGACTCCACCCCCACTTTCCAAAAATCCTTGGCACACCCCCTTTCGCACTTCCAGGCCCACTCACACTCCGATCATGAAGTCGCGTCAGGCGTGAGGTTGGTATCGAAGCCGACACGTGGCAGGCCCAGAGATTGCCAATCAGGTTGGATATAAGGGACGATCTGGCGAAGGGAGTGTTAGTAATAGCGTTAGTAGTCGCTTACGATAGGAGGCATAGTCTCAACCAGGGCACTCGGTTGGGTAGGGCCGCAGTGGGCCGCCTGAGGGAGTGCTGGTAGGACCAGGACCTCGGTCCGCTRGGCCGTGCTAGTCCCAACAATAGCATGAGGAGTAACCTCAACTACATGCCATTTCAATGGGCACTTTACTCATCACCAAAGGTTTCCCTTAATACTATTTTGAAAGYTCATTTCAGAAAAACTAAACTTTAGTCACTCACAATAGTAATCTACTTTAAAAAATGGACTCCTTCAATTGAGCATCTGCTGACCACTATGTGACACCCGCGGCCTAGGCCGCGGGCATTTTGGCCGCTGCGGCAGAGAATCTCGGCCGCAGTCGTGGCCGATGAGGCCCAATCCGTGGCCTKTTTTTTTTTAATATTTTTTTTCACCCCTAAAAATACGTAAAAAACAAAATTAAAAATATGGTGGTGTAGGGCTTGGAAAACCCTACAATCCTATGTTTTTTATTTCGGAATCCGATTTTGTTTAAGATTTTAAAAAAATAAAAAACGAATTTTAATTTAAACAAAATATTACAAAATAATAATAATAAAGTAGGAATTTTTTTTGGCATTTTTTATCATGAGGGATATGGTCCATGAGTTGTGCCGTATTTTTTTTTTTAATGATTTTCGGTTTTTTGTTGGGAAATTAGGTGTTTAAAAAAAATGAAGATGCAAAAATTTAAAACAAATCAACAAAAAAAATGGGTCAGGCTGGGGTTGATGTATGTGTTTGTGTCCTCTTATGTGTGTATGTGTGTGTGTGTGTGCGAGAGAGCGAGAGAAAGAATCAATCAATCAACCAATCAACCAAACCAATCAAGATCCTATCGGCCGCATGGCCTCGACCGCAGGCCCGCGGTCGGCCTCCTCAGCCGCGGACGAGGCCGTAGGATCCGCGGCCGAGGGTGCCACATAGGCTGACCAGGAGGAAGACTCCTGAGAAGATAGATCAATTCATTTCCTTTCGCAGGTTCAATTCTCAAGCTCATATCCTTTGCAGGATCAAATTAGCCCCAGCAAGCCGATTTGTTTCTTGTGTACCTTGCCCATTGTCGAGCGCATCTGTCTCGCAGGGGGACCCTCCCGACCGCGTCATGCAGGATTTTGTAGGACTTCGTTGTTGAGCGCGGTTTCCCGCTCCGGCTGAGTGCACCAGCCGTACCTCTCGTGAACCCCTACGACAGAATAGGGCCACGCGAGGCACAACTTACCTCCACCTGCGGGAGATGTCACCATCCCTTAGGTGGGCGTATCCCCGACGACCTACCGAACCACGTGCGAAGGTTTTCCGTATGCAATCGCAGAGGTGGCCCGACCGAGGGCGTTTCTCGTTCGCTGTAGCATAGGGGGTACACGCGGTCACTGCCCCTCAATCGGACCCGCATGCGAATCGATGCATTGGCGGCTGAGGTCCCAAGCACAACTTGTCGTCGGTCGACTAGGACACAATCCACTCACCACCCGTTACATCACAATAAAGTTGAAATACACACACAAAAACAAAACTCTATCACTCCCTTCAGTGTCCGACCCATAACCTTTTAACACAGCAATCGGTTCGGCGTCACGCGCGAGACTCAACATAAAATTGTGTGAGCGTTACTACGCTAGACCTTTCTCACATCGACTAGCAATGCAAGCATACGCACGCAGTCGCAACGATGAAGTACTATGTAGTACCCATAATCACGTGACCCTCGATAATCTCGGGGGTCACGTTCGACACTCAAGTGTTGACTGACACGCGCCTTAAGGGGTTATTCTCCTGACGCTAGATAACCGTCAAGGTGGTTGATCACCACACCCTCTTCTGCACCCTGCGGGGAGTGGGTGATACAGAGGTTCAAACCTGTGGTGGCAGTCAACTCTCGCGGCCTTAGAAACAAACTTCATCATCCAGGGTCTGGAGACAAATAAAGGGGTTTGACTTTGACGGCTGTCACTGACTGTAAAGTCCAACCAAAATAATTTTAAAGAGTAAGAGGTAAAAGGGGGTTTCCCCTTTCTCTCGAGGCATAGTCTGTTTGACTGTTGCACGCGGTCACAATAGGTCGTACAAACATTGAATGTTTACATATGTGTAAGTGAGAATACATACATACACGTACCGTATGAAAGGTTATGAAATGTGTGAATACCTCTTTTTACAACCGCTGTAAGGCTCTCTTTATAATTATGCTAAGCAAAGGTAGTTCAAGCAGAGGTTTGTGTGGTTTCAGACGATCACTCTCACAATAGTAGAGTGGCTTGTCCATCCAAATTCATACAACATTCATATTATCACCAAGCTCAATCCAAAAGGATCTCATACGCATACCTGCRATCACACACAGATCGAATAACAACAATACACACCCTAAGGGAGTCAACTTTACTGTTTTCTGCGACTCACACCTTGCCTCATGCATACAAGCCCCAACCACTTTCTAACATCCCTCAATAAAGGTACTTAGTCTTTAAAAATGGCCACTTAGAAAGAAGTCTGGGTGAAAATACCATAAAAAACCACAAGAGTCAAGACCTTAGGTTGAGATGCAGAAGCGGGTAAGTTGTGTCGTAAACCGACCTGTTATCAAAAGATAACAGAAAAATGACCCTTCGTAGGATCAGGCCGAACGAATCAGCCTTCAATCGAATTCGTAGACATGCATCACAGTCCAGACCAAAACGGATCAATACTATGTTTAAGGGGAACATGCTCGATGTCGATGCCTAACTTTTCTACTAACTTCTCACTCTCCTTATTCCAATGGATTCCAGAAATTACTGACAATTTTGGCAGCATCTCCCCAAGACAGGGTTGATTGTCAAATTTTTGCTAGTAAAAAATATTATAACTCTCTAAATTCTACAAAATTTCCGCAACAGTTCCCATAGGAGTCCAAAAATGACTAACTTTTTCAAATTTGTAAAAATTTCGGCAGCACTTCCCGTAAGGAAAAGAGACTGCCAAGATTTATACAAAGCTGAAAATGCAAAAACAAAGTACAACTATACTTGGGACTAACTTCTGACCCTCACTTGATAGTTAGAACTGAAGATAGTTTGCACGATCCCCCTTAGACAATGGTATCGTGAGCTATCACTAGTCCTTACTTCTAGTAAGGTCAGTCTTGTCAGTCCCTAAAGATAGCCCCAAAAGCATACACAGGTGAGTGTAACAACCTCCCTCGCCAACACTCTGGTTCCTTTCAAGGTCGCATAGTTCGTTCGGAAACCCTTGTTATTTTTTTTTACCTTTCCTTTCATAAGTCATAGGATCAGCCAACCTAACTTATGGATGTGACCGACCTGCCAGTTGATATGATTAGGCCACATCAACTTAGGGTGTCCTAGTCTGGTAGCACAAATATACATAGGACATAGGACCAAATCACACCAACTTATGGTGTGACCAGTTCTACATAGACGATTGATATAAGGCATATGACCGGGCCGCACCAACTTATGGTGAGGATGGTCAACCAGAACGCTCGGCATACACAAAGAATTGAACCTCCTTAACTTATGAGGGTCAACCTGAGCCTGAACAAACGACAAAAGTCATATGACTAGAACACACCGACTTATGATGCGCCTAGCAAGCCCAAACAATGACATATAACGTAGAACCAGACTATCCAACTTATGAGTAGTCCAACCCAGCCTAGACAAAAACACATGCGCGAATGACCGAGCAACCCGCAACTTATGCATTCGCCCATCCTTCGCAATACAACCATGTTCAATGAATAGAACTCACCACACTAACTTGTGATGTGATTAGCCTTTGCCTGAGCGAGTGACATAAGGCGTATGACCGAACCGCACTAACTTATGGTGAGGTTGGTCAGCCTGAACTTTCACCATACACAAATAACTGGGTCACCTCTACTTATGAGGGGTCCAGCCTCTTCCTAGGCAAACGACGAAAGACATATGAATGGGACACACCAACTCATGATATACCTAGCCAACACATACAATAATACATAGCGTAGAACTAGGTTACTGAACTTATGAGTTGTCTAGCCCGCCTAAACAAGCAACAAGCGCGTTTGACCGAACAACCCACAACTTATGTGTTCGCTCAGCCTCTGCAACATAACTACATTCAATAAGTAGAGTCACAATCCTTTTCTGTCTTCAGATGAGTGGTCAGGTCACCTCAACTTATAAGGATTCCCATCCAAACATCAACTTATGTTTAGAAAGAGAAATAACCAAGTTTTATATTATCTCTCTGCTATTTGTGTTATCAGGGGTATAAGACCAACTACCCAACTTATGGATGAGTCAACCTGCCCAAARTTACCACTCAATTTTATACTCTGAATTTTATTTTATCCTCTGCTTTATCCGCTACCGGCTTATATGACYAGATGAACCTAGACCTCCCAACTTATGGCGTTCAACCTSCMAATGATATACGTAGTATAAAGTTATATCAGATTGTATACTCARCTTCCACTTATATTCGMGGCTTATAACTTGATCAAACYAACTTATGGTGTGACYAACCTTCCAAAACAASTAAGCATAAGGCATAAAACTGGTCCACACCAACTTATGGTGGGGTCAGTTTCTGCCTAGACAATCGACATAAGGCGTATGACCGGGCCGCACCAACKTMTGGTGAGGCTGRTCWGCCTGAAGATTCGRCATACAYAAGGAACTGAACCACCTCAACTTATAAGGGGTCCAGCATTTGCCTGAACAAACGATGAAAGGCATATAACAAGACCACACCAACTTATGGTGCGTCTAATCAGCCCACACAAAGACATATAGCGTAGAACCACGCTACGCAACTTATGAGTAGTCTAGTTCTGCCTAAACAAACAACATGTACGTGTGGCCGAACAACCCGCAACTTATGCGTTCGCACAGCCTCCGCAACATAACAACAAATAATATCACAATCTCATTTTGTCTGAATTCACACAGATAATCTGACTTTATCATACATACTTTTCAATTTTACCTTTTAGATCATGTCCTGAATTCAAAACAAATAAAAGCAATTAACTTTCTCAGTCATACTTACAGGTACACAATAGCAAAGGGTAATACAGTTTAAGGGAAAAAGATCACATAAGTAAAACGAGCATTATACCTGACTGTTCCCTGCCTCGAAAACCCCGCCTGGGCTCCGACAGAGCACCCGCAATCGGTGGATGAACCTCCCACAAGGTCTTGCTACGGTCCTACGAGTTGCAATCCCGCCTGTCGCCTTCCTGTTGTAACCTTAGACTATATTTAGAGTAAGAAAGGCAGAAGAAGGTGTCATTTCGTCTCTCAGATACAAGATGGGTGCTCACAGACTTGCGTGAGAGGGCCTTGTTGTCTTCAATCGCCTGAGKGCCCTGCAATGGTGGCCAATAACGCAACAAAAGCAGCCAGACCGCGGCGAGAACGCAGAGTACYAACCTCTTGACAAACCTCCAAGTTACTGTAGCGACCTCTCTAAAGAGCCTGACCACTCGTGACTCCTCTAAGTCGTCGTGCTCCGTTACCTCTGACAGGATTGCTGCCACGCAGTTTAGAACCACCACGTCCGATTAGAGCACAATCTCGTGCCTCATTCGAAAACAGGTAAAACAAAGTAAACTCCGCAGAAGACGTGATATATTCCGTAATCGTCCGTAGCAACAGCGCAGTTGATAGGCACAACGTGGTGCTCACCAGAAACAACAAGGCACAATGCCATGTATATTAACAATACACGGTGTTCACGGCATCGCAAAAATAACCCGACAAAAGCTCAGCAAATAGCAGCGGCAACAAGGCAGCGGACATGCAACAACAAAAAACTCAGTGGTGCTGCAGGGTGCCGTAATAAGGCAGCGGAACAGATCCACTGCTGTTCAAATTTGAAAAGTGCAGCGCCGACCTCAGAAAGGCACATACTGCAACGACCTTGCAAAGTCGGTAGCTCAGTCGGTCTCTCTGCAGGGCAACTCGGAAATCAGCAAGATCGGAGCTTAGTCCCCACTAGTTAACTTCGACTCCAAGTTGGTTAATAATTTGTACCCAGTGATGGTTGCATTAGTCCCTTGATTCATAATAGGAGGCAGACCCAGACACAATGAGCAGCTTCACGTTCGTAACCGTCAAACTCAACAGTGGCATGCTCTCTAAAATAACTTGCATGTACCCGTTTCTTGGCAGCTTTAACAAATGCAGCAAATGAACCTATGCACAACAACCCAGATTTGAGTCCCGCAGCTCAGACCAGGGTCGCTATATACTTCCTTTTTGTATTTCCTCAACTGCCCATTCCTTGTCTACTTCCGCCTATGTCGGGTGTATACCGTTCTCGGCAGTGTGCACAGTCGTGTCTCACCCCAAACCACGTCTTCAAGACAACAACAACTACTACTTCAATCTGAGCGGGCAATGGTCACGACTTTAAACATGCCATAGTCACAAATGTGGTACAGGTGGAGCTCAGCTGAGCGAAGAGCGACAATGGGTGAACCCAAAGATCAGCTATCATGATATCTGTGTGACTTAGTAATGAACACGAAACCGATCCTGTGCTCTGTCCATCACAAAGAGGGCAGAATGAAAATGAATCTTCAGCCTGAAGGTGGGAAAATGCATCGCCAGTCACAGTAGATAACTCATGTTTTTCTCTCACTCGCCCCTATCTCTTATTACCTCTCTTACTTCCTCCTTTTTACTTAATGTATCTGGCCAGCTCACCGTCCCGGTTCATTTACACCGTCTTTCCTCGTTTCCCTGATTCGAACCCGTTATCGGATGAGTACACATTCTCTCTCTTTTCCAGCCCAAACATAGGATTCGTGAAACCGCCCCCAAAAAATGCAGGGTTTGAAAGAAATTTATTTAGGATTATGAGAGTACACTTTTTAGGCCTTCTACAGGAGCAAGATTCTTTGCAAAGTTTAAAAAAAAAAAAATGATAATAAAAAATTTTTTTTAGAACCACTGGAAGTGACGAGGAAAAAAGCAAAATTTTTTACATTAAATCATTACCAGGCGGAGCGTGGTACATTTATAAATTCAAATATCCATGTTTTTTTTAATCTTAAAAGATCATGTGTATAGTCTTATAAGTTGTGTATCACAACGAACATGTTCGAGGGTTTGGCGAACGTGTGAACGTGTTATCTTGTTTGTTAAAACTTAATAGTACTTAATACGTTCGCCATAACATATTCTCCCATCTGTGGGCAAACTTCTTTTTTTTTAAATAAAAAAAAATATATATATATTTTTGGTGACGATATATATATATATATATATATATATATATAGCTGTACATGTTCCTTTATCCCCAGAATCACAGAAAGAAGCACGTCTAATTATGATTTCTCATCGCAATCTTTTATTTCCAGCGACAGGCGATCCGATTACTTTACCTAGTCAAGATATGCTATTAGGATTATATATGCCGACAGTCTGTAGAGTTTTCCATCTGGTGTGGGTGAGTGATAGTCTACTTTGATTTTGGTTAAGGTAGATTATCATTTACAGTGTAATCAGTGAGGGGATTCTGCAGACTGTTGAGGGTTCAGCCTCCTGATGAGTCGGTGAAACTCCGACCTCTTATACACATCTAGATGTGTATAAGAGACAGCAACGAACATGTTCGAGGGTTTGGCGAACGTGTGAATGTGTTATCTTGTTTGTTAAAACTTAATAGTACTTAATACGTTCGCCATAACATATTCTCCCATCTGTAGGCAAACTTCTTTTTTTTTAAATAAAAAATATATATATATATTTTGTGACGATATATATATATATATATATTTTTTGATTTCTTATTTTTAACTTGCGTTTCACTAAAAATTTCAAAATATTTCCGAGACAAACGTTGTTTGTGTTATTATTTTACATAACATATATTTTTTGACAAATATTTTATTCTTAACTTCAAATATGCTTTATAGAGTCTATAAATGTTGAAAACGACATATAGTCTTATATGCCAAAATACACAAAAACTATTTTTTTACAACTTTCGAGTTTGTTTTATTGGAGCTCTSCTTTTCTGAAAGTYCATTGAGAATGACTTATAGTCCTATAACAGGRTCTTTGCAAGAAAGAGTTTTCCTCCACATCTTGAGGATCACTCAACTGTTTGCTTGATTTTTTGCCTTGTCTCTCGGAAAGTGGTCGAAAATGTGTTTTTTTTTTATATAAGAACTATAAGTTTCACTTCTAATTTTTCACTTTATACAAAATGTTGGGTTTTGTGGTTTTATTAGGTTTTCACGAATTTTGTGTTCTCGACGCTTTTCTACTTATTTACCTTCAATCTCCTTAACATATGGTCGTCACCCCCACTTGATTGGCTCGAGTTACAACTTCATTCTCACTAATTCTCCTTTTCTTCTACCTTCCTTTTTCTTTCACCACTCTCCCTCTCACCTCACTTGCTGCACCATCTTTTTCTTGACCGCCGTTCTCAATTTCTTATTTCAAACCCCATTTCCATATGTCTTCCTTCAACGGACCTGGCAAAGGTTGGCATGCTTTCCCGATTAAGTTCATACGGTTCTTGTAGCAGTTACATGGACACGAATAACGACCAAACAACATATGCAACCTGTCAAAGCCTCCAAGGAAAACAGTCGCTCCTCGATCATAGCGAAGAGCTAGGACAAACGGATCTCGTTCTACCACTTAGAAAATGAAAGGTACGCCCACCTTGCTGAGAATGATGGTGATGAGCACCAAGAGGAAAAGCCAGTTGGGAGGACCAATATCTCGACGACGAACWGGTGTGCAGCTACGGCCATGCTCTGGCAGCTCTATTATTCACCTAATATGCAAAATAAGAACCAATCTTCCGTTAAAATGTGATCAGGTTCATCACCCTGCACAGTATTTAACCCTTATGTGACTTGTTAAAATCAAAATCTGACGCAACAGATCGACTCGCCATGTCTAAAAACCCTAGTTTTGAGTCTTAGTTTGCTCAGAATGACCAAGGAATGACTGAGATAACCAAAATTTACTCCATTTTTTTTCCTCACTTTCTCCCTYCTTTCTCCTCACTGTCTCCCTCGACACTTTCGCCGGCTCTCTTCCTTCTCTACTTCCCCATACACTCTCGAATCCGCCAAACTCAGTCTGCCATTCGAATCCCCCGTCAAAAAGCTCCTACAAGGCACTTTTCGCTACTCAGATCCATTCCGAAACGAGCGAGTTGTGCATTTCCCCCCCYTCCTGGCATACTCATCCCTCCTTTCCCCACCAACTTTGTCCCTTCTTCTGACTGCATCTAACGCAGATATGCATCCAGATTCACTCCTTTCTTTAGTCAGTGCAACCTTGGTGGTAGGTAACAAAAACCCAAAAAACTCCTACGTACGAGGAAGTGCGCATCATCATTTTGGGTGCAGAGTCTGGAGCTGCTACTACCAGTGGAGTTGTCCGGCCTCAGCTATGGCCGCTATCAGCATACCGGGTGGATACCCCGCGTACATCCCCGTATTAGCGTAGCCGCCGTAGCGGAGAAGCAACGCGACCTCCACTAAGACTGCGAATAGAAAAAACAACGAGGCGAACCTCCAATCCGTCGACCTCCGCCCTCTTTTCTACTCGATTCTTCTCCCTACATCACAAGAGTCCCCTATCAACCTATCTGGTCGACTAGACAACAAACATATGTGGCTTCATTGTAAAATTTGCCTACATGTATCTAGATGGAAACCTAAACTAAGAGGGTCCCAAACCTACGGGCCTACCTGCCTTAAAAAAAATAGAAAAAAAGGACAAAACAATGAACCTAAAAGGCCTAAGCTTTGTTAAATAAAGACCACCATCTATAGGTCTATGAATCAAGGCCAATGGGGCTCGAAGCTAGCAACCAAAATTCACTAAGTACAGATCATTGGATTAAGTCCTGCAAGGCCCAAAATAAGGGAACAGCAAACTTAGTTGAGTATGGTCCCACACCAGTGTGTGTCATTCTTGCACAGGGGCCATGCTAATCTTCTCTGTATCGTTCGAATTTTAACGGATGACACGAAGAACTAACCCATGGGCGCGGCACTGCGATACCCTCATGGAACTGACCGGTCCAGGCTAATTCAGAATCATAGCATGTTGTTAGTTTGCCTCCATTGAACTTGAACTCAAATCTGTATTTTCAACAGTTCATAGGTGTACCAACTGAGCCAAAACCAGTTGTTCCCCACGTCGGTCCCGAAACCAAACCGGTACCGGGCCCGGACCAAATAAGTAATAATAACAAAGAAATAGTGATAATAAATAAAAGTAAAGAAAAAAAGGCCGATGAGGAGGGAAGGAGGGACCCACTGGTACTCCCTCGGTCCTGCCAGTTGGGCCCGCAATTTGACTCCCCAACAAAACTAAGAGGGATAGTCCCACGAGACCCTCAACTCCTCAGTTTTCTTCATAAGATGCTCTTCCACTCCTTCGCTGCCAACTGCTGGCCTCGATCCCCGGGTCTTCGTAATCTCAGTCCGACGTCATAACCTATAGGGCGAGGCCCAAACTCGGATATAAGAGGCGCGGACTTCCTCATAACGGGTATCCGTGTTGCCCCAAGGCCTGTTGGACAACATTAAAAAGCCGTTTCTTTGGCCCTCCGGCCATGTCTATGGCTCCTACGCACCCGGCCCTGCTGCACGAAGGGGTCAGATTTACCTGTCGCTGTCGTACATGTGACACAACTGCGCCGTCACTCCCACTTTTCTCACTAGGTTATCTCCCCCGAAATGTTGCGCTTTTACCACCTAAGCGTCGGGAAAAACCCCGACTTTTATAGTGTCGGTCGCGGCTTCTGACGTTAACCAATATCATGGTCGACCCAAGAAGTCATGCACTGTGTACCTCACCGATCATAGTGCCGTAGCAAGTAAGTSAAGCGGATATGATAGCTAAAACATAGCCCCGATCATCCAAAGTTGGTTTCGAACACGACTGCGCTCTGCGTGTGCTACTGCAGTCGTCTCGCGACCTTTTTCTAGCTTATGCTACTAGGCGCGGGAGCCGCTCTTATAAACATAACCATAGGTCCGCCAAAAAACTCATGCATGCCCTCGAAGTGCACGCCCACACACTCTAATTAGATCAAAAGTGCGTGCCATTCCCAACCCCTGAGAATTGGTTATGGTCACACAGAAATGCGACACTCTCTCGAGTATTGTCAAAAGCGCACCTTATGCAAGATGCAAAAATGTGCCCAAATACCCTTGTAAGGGTATTCGGGCCGACACTGTTAACGGCTTCAAATGAAGTATTGCTGCGGCCCGCAACTTCCGGGCTTTGGGGTACCACCGTACCAGACCTCAATGGCTCGAAGCGCCACCCAAAACAAAGTCGAAACGGCACTGCAGCGGTTCGGGAAAACTTGGCGCGCAGGGGGTCGGCCGGGTCGGCATCGATGGATGCTCTCGGTGCTTCCCGTATACACGCCGCGTCGGGAGGGGCACCCACCTTGCAACGATCAGTACCGCCCAAAAGTCGGAATCAAAAACGGAAAAAAAA
>BFEA01001209.1:40364-76131 GCA_003427395.1 Chara braunii
GACCTCATCCATACGAAGAGGAGGAACAATCTCTCATCTGAGAGCCTCGCAAAGCTTGTATACATACACTGGAACATGCAGCTCCAGTCTATCCCGAAGAGCATGAAGGACGRCTTCGTTGATGTCTGGGCATGTTTCTTTGATGACCYGGAGGCTYCGCCCGCCAACGATCCTGCTRTTCTTCCACGACCCTTGGAGCTGGATGAGGAGGAGGTGTTGCGACAGGCAAGATTGAGGAAGACCCCCAAGGGAAGGGTTCCCATCGGTACGTCTTCGGACGAATCGGACTACTCATCGAGCGAAGAGGAGATCATTTGGAGTGGGAAGAGGAAGGAACATCCGCCACGAAGTGTGAAGGGCAAGGAGAAGATGACAATGGAGGGAGAAGACGATGAGGTGGATGAGGTGGACGAGGAGGCGTATGGGGATGTCGATGATGATGATGATGACCTAGACTATGCGTTCTACAGCCGCGGGCTCGGTGAGGAGGACAAGCAAGACAGGGTACGCGGTGTTCATAACTGTCCTCCCCCTCCTCCAACCATTGGCATCGTGGACTTGGAGGGCGAGGGAGCCTCACATGATGACCGGGAAAGGGCTGCGGCAAAGGCCCTTGCGCAAAGAGACTGGGCAGAAGTGCAGAAACGCATCGAGGAGGACAATGCAAAGCGCTTGGCAGTGCCACGTCCGGGGTCGCTTTCGGGGCTTAGCATGCCTCCACCAGCAGATCGGGTCGTGGGCCCAAAGGACAAGCAACAGCAGAAGGAGCAGTCACAACAAGGGCGGCACGAGCAAGAGGAACACGAAGACCAGCAGCGGCACAAGGAGCAGCAGGAAGAGAGCCAGCAACAGGAGCAAAAACAGCAAGAGGAGGAGCAACACCAGCAGGAGAAGCAGCAACAGCAGGAAAAGCAGCAGCCGCACGAGAAGCAGCAACTTGAAGAGCAGCAGCGGCAACAACACCAAGAGGACAATCAGTACCAAGCGGAGCAGCATCGCTTGGAACCACAGCAGGAGGACGACGGGGAGCAGCAGCAGCAGGGGGAAGGCGTACGGGAGCAGCAGCAGCAGGAAGACGGTCGGGGCCAGCAGCAGCATGACATGCAGCAGCAGGAGCACAACGAAGAGGATCAGCAGAAGCAGCAACTAGAAGACAAGGGGCAGCAGAAGCAGCAGAACCAGCAACAACAGCCCCCACAACAGGAGCCGAAAGACATCCTGCAGCAACCGCTCATCCTCCACGCCGCGAGTTGTCCCCCTCCGTTGCCCCACTTGGATGAAAGTCTCGTCCATGACAACCTGGACCAGCAGGGCCGGGAGGAAGCGGAAGAATGACATTGAACCTGCTGTTGATCCAACAGTGAAGCGTGGGAGGGGATGACCAAGGAAAACTGTCGTGAACGCTGCAAAATCTATCCTCGTCGCACCACCTCCACCATCAACACGTCCAAGGCGCACAGCCCGAGCGACAAAGAAGCGGCACAGTCGGGTCCTCGAGGACGATCCGACTACGGCAGAGGACAGCAGCGACAGGGAGGGGGACGACGAGTCGGACCCGGAATGGATCTAGACGGAAGTCTAGACGACCAGCGCGACCGGGGCCTGATTAACATTTGAGTTAGCTTTTGTTCTTCTTGAATCTTTGTTACGATTGATTGTAGTGACAACTTGGCGCACAAATCGAAGGTTTTGGTTTCGGAAACTGGATGTCCAAACTTGGTGGTTGCGTGCAGGTGGTTGTGTGTTGGTTTTGGTATCAGAAACAGAATGTTCAAACTTGACTCATAAGTATCAGTTTTCCAAGTGTGTGTAAACAGTGGTGGTTGCATGCAGAGTGACGGTTTTCAGGCACCACTTGCCGAAAGCCTCAAACCGTACCGGGAAGTGGTTCACAATCATTGTTGGCATTTTCTAGCTCATAACGGTGTCTAATGTCCATGCAGGCTGACACCACAACCGTGAACTGGTCTCATCGACTGCGGCCACGAACAAAGAAAAAAAAAAGAAATTATCCACAAAAGACACCGAGGTTATCCCATCAACGCACTTCTTTGTGGGCCGCCCCCCACAACCCATCAAGCACTTCTTTGTGGGCCGCCCCACTGATACACAAACTCTTCTTTATGGTTGGCCAGACTGATGGGAGGAAAAAAAAATAAGGGAAAAGAGAGGAGTCATGGGGCTGCACCAAAATATGCCAACCATTGGCAACCACCCTCCTCCTCAACCCCTCCTCAACCCCCCCCCCCCCCCCCACGGGGCCATACCTCGAAAAAAAAAAATTGATGCGGATTTAAGTAGTACTCGGTGGGCGCATAAATGCCCCGCCTAAGTTAAAAAAAAATAAAAAAAAATAGGGCCAAAAATCACTCGCCCGTGGTACCCCGTGCGGGGGGCCCAGGCTGCCCGGGCCAGGGTCGCCCCAGCCGCGGGTTCGGTAGCCTAGCCGCAAACGCTTTGGCTGAAAAACCCCGTCGTCGTAACATTCCGCAAGTTATTGAAGATGAAACTTCTTACGACAAAGAAACACTACAAAGAACATTAGATACAAACTTGCCGCTCCTTCGCCAGTCCCAACGTGCTATCTTCACTCGAGTCACAATTGTCGATGACAATAACGAATCGCTATATCTTTTCGTCGATGGTCGTGCCGGAACAGGGAAAACATTCTGTTTCAATACCATTTTCACATATATTCGAAATCAGGATCGCATCACCCTTGTTGTGGCTTCGAGCGGAATCGCTGCAACACTATTACATGGCGGACGAACATTTTACTCACGATTCAAAGCATCCCTTACACCAACTGCGACCTCCATACTTAATATTCCGAAACAGTTTGTACTGGCACAACTAATACGAATGGCTACTGTTATCCTTTGGGACGAGGCACCAATGACACACAAATTTCATATCGAAGTGCTTGATCGGACCCTTCGTGACATATGCTCCTCCATTTTTATTTTTGGTGGTAAAATCATTGTTCTTGAGGGCGACTTTTGTCAAATACTGCCTGTAATTACAAAGGGAACACGTGCACAAATTGTATGCCTGCATAAACTCGTCAACGCTTTGGCCACATTTTGAAACAATGCATCTCTCGGAAAATATGCGTGTGCTAACCCAAATTAATACACTTGAAGGCCATGAATACTCTACATGGCTCCTTTCACTCGAAAATGGTCATATTCCACCTTCCCCCTGCACTGAACCTTTCTCCTATCCCATTTGTGCTTATATGAAGAAACACAATAACTTATAGCTTGGAGGTTCCCGGACCTGCAAACAAATTCCAACAATCCGCTTTGGCTTGTCGAGCGCCTGATCCTCGCCTTGAAAAACAGCACTGTATCTACACTCAATTCAAGTATCCTAGAATAATTCCCTGGAGATTTCATCACATTCCTCAACGCTGACACTCTCCTACCCAATGAAAATTACCCTGATGTACCTGTTGATGCCCTTAATGCAATTGACATCCCCTCCCTGTCGCCCCACATCCTTCGCATTAAACGAGGTGCACCGGTCATTCTCTTACGAAACATTGCCATGCGAAACGGTCTATGTGATGGCTTGCGATTAATAATCGATTCGGTCACGAACAACAGACTTCTACATGCATGCATCCCCCCTTCACTCCAAACTGTTCTCCTCCCACAAATTCTTCTAACAGTCACTGATCAAACTCATCCTTTCTCTTGGCAAAGACATCAATTCCCTATTCGGCCTGCTTTTGCAATTACTATACATATATCCCAGGGACAATCAATTAAACATGTTGGTATGGATCTCCAACAGACACCATTTGCACGTAACTGCATCGAGAGTAGGTGGCCCGACACACATTCGCTTCTCTCTCCCTGCAAACACTAACCGAACTGCTAATATAATCTATAAAGAAATTTTCACTTAAATTATCCGTCTCGACATTTGCCCACATTCTCTCTTGCGCTTTCTCTGCAGGTCTCCCCCAAGACAAGCCGTCACCGAAAAAAAAATGAAGTCATCATCATCAACAACTTCGTCTCCCGACCTTACGACGATGCCTGCAACTACGACTACAAGCGTGGCTACGTCAACATCTACGGCTGCCACCACTTCCACTTCTGCAACGACTCTTTTTGCTGCCGCTGCTACCTTGCCACAAACATCATTGCCAACTTTATCACAAATTGGCCTCGATGACGATATCCTCACACAAATTCCGCTTCCCCCTCCTGCCTCCTCCTCCCACCACCTCGCAACAACTTCGACAAATCCCCAATCCGCTCCTTTGGCCACTTCCGCAATCGTCCACTCTGCCACTTCGTCATCTGCTCCTCATAGAGGGGATGAGTAGCTTCGGTTAGTGACCAAAGACAACACCGAAGACATCATTACCCAAATATTGTGGGAGGACTTCCTCACAACTGATCATGCCGCCTTTTCACCACACCTCTACGATTTATTCACTCTCTACAAACAAAATCGAATATAGTCTCTACAACGCCCTAGCCCCTCCCCCGACATCAACATCCAATTCCAGCGCACAAAAGCGTTCCTCCTCAAGCTCATCAAGGATGACTACAGCCATCTTCGCTCTCTGAGAACGCCTCGCCCGCAATTCCAATATGAGCGTATCACAACTGCGCACCATAGACACACTTTCATTGCAGACGCTCCGCGGCCGCGCCAATCACGATTACAACCCCATGCGCCTCACGAAGTTGGCCCCCTTTGGTGGCTTCCACTAGAACCATGGGGCGCAACAAGATCCACCGCCTCATTCACGACCTTCTCACATCCCGCCACACCTTCCAAATCTACGACATCCCCCACCCACCTCACACATGGGAATACCTGAACGATCTCATTTCCATCCACCACACAACATACCTGCCCTCTGTTTTCTGCTTACCGGACAGACATCGTTCGTCGAGCCATTGCACTTCTCCGAGTTCAAGGGGCGCCTACACGATGAGCATTCAACGAGACTACATTTTCAAGATTGGAGACGTGATCGTCTGCCTACCCGAGAACATCGCGCATCGGAAAAGACACGGTGGTTCCAAGATTGGTGATTGGGAAACCAGTGAACAGTGGATGGTGTGCATGCATGGCGACTCGGACAAAACCAACACTATAGACAAAACGAGGGAAATAGAAATAGCTACAAGAGACAGTTTCTCCACTGTGAGATTTTGTACAAAAAAAAACATGCGCCGCTGTGCATACATTTTAACTGTTTTCGTGTGCATGTGCTCTGTGGTTCCATCTCCTACTTGATGAATGGATTCTTACCACCCGCTCTCCAAGTTCTTTTTCTTTCTAAATACGGTCTCATCAAACACTCTATATCTTCTAACTTTGTATCCATGTGTTCGTGTGACTCTCTTTTTTGTACATGGTTTTTGCTTTGTGTTCTCAGTCCCTCAGCACATACTCAAATAACAAAGAGTATGTACATCGGAGCCCCCGAACATCAGCTGCTCAATACGTCTGAACTGTAGTCGTTCCAAAACATGTTACGACAACACCACAGACAAAATCACAAAGGCGCGGAAACGGCAACGGAGAAAAAAAGCGACAGCAAAAAACACGGAAAAACGGACAAAGGGAAAAAGACACGTACAAACTTAGAAAAATACTCTAAAACAAGTGCTCCCATGTAAACATTCCACATACATTCCGATCCGTTTCTCCGTTCCTCTCACGAATCCCTGCCACGCGACGCAACATCGCTTCGGCGGGTCCACTTGGAGCTTTTTAAGGTAACATATGACTGAACCGATCATCTTAGATCAAGGTTCAGTCTGCCCCCTTCTTACCGCAAGTTTATTCTTAATTCATACTCTCTTCATTTTATGATAAGCTATAGTCAGACCATCCAATCATATGGAAAAATGTCTGACTAGCCTGTTCATAAATAAAGTAATATAAATAATATAAACAAGTTTATCCCTTTGGTTCCAGCATGTGCGTGGCTCCAGACCAGATCACCCAGTCTTATGGGAACCTGTCTAGTCCTTTGCCTGAATTCCCCCTCAGAATAAAACAAGAGAGAGTTAGGGTCATCCAATCTTATGGAACATGCCCAACTCTCTTTCATAAACTAGCAAAAACATAAGAAAAACCCAAAGAAAACAAGGCAACCAAGCCATCCAATCTTATGGAAAAATGCTTGGTCCCTGAAAATCAAGCACAGGTACCCCTGCAAGTCAAAGCAACCAGACCACCCAATCTTATGGGAACATGTCTGGTCCTTCAGGCAATCAAAAATAAACATAGCACCGAGCCCTTCAATCTTATGGAGACTCTCCCATCCTTTGGTTGACCCAGTCAGATACAAGCAATACAACCTTCCTCCCACCTTTCCCCGAGATGCAACCCTTTTTCACAATCTTCTTTCAGTCAAACAACAAATCTGAAACTGAAATTACACAAACATTCCTTTATTAAGTCTGGTTTGCGTCCTGAAAGTCAAACATAAAATCAAAGTAGGGATGCAGGCAATATACGCAGTCAAATATAGCAAGAAATACAGATAGGAGTTATAGCTGGGTTTATAAAGGGAAAGCAATGATTACCTTTCAATTCCCTGCCTCTAGAACTGCTCCTGAGTTCCGGCAGAGCTCCCGCAATCGGTGGGCTGGCTCCCCATAGAGTCTTGTTGCGGTCCTATAGGTTGCAATCCGGCCTGCCGCCTTCCTCTCTGAACAAGATTAGACTTAGATTAAGAAGGACATAATGCAGGGTTTTAGACTCTCGAGATACAAGAGAGGGACAACTCAACTCTCAGGAAAGGGCCTTGTTATCTTCCATCGCATGAGGGCCCCGCCATGATGGTCAGAACGCAGCAGCAATCCAATCAAACAGAAGTCAAAATGCCAATTGCTGACCCTCAGACGACTCACCAAATCGCAGCAAAGACTCCTCTTCAACAACTCAATTCCTCCTCAACGCTCGTGGTCCGAAATGCCTTTGTCCCTTCTTTCTTATGCTGCAGCAGAATGGCAACGTGGCCTTTCTGGCCATGCAGTAGGCAGACTGTATACAAATACCGATTGTACAACCCTCATTGAGCCTCTATCAGTTTTAAGCCTTCGGCTGGATTCCCGCTATTCCGCTCAGTACGATAACCATCACATTGGTTAAGCAACCACTCTTGTTATCGGTACGCAGACTCTGACTTCCTTCGCACTGCAGCAATAGTGCTTGTGTAAAACCGGATCACTCACTCCCCCAACCTACAACAATCATGTGCCGCTGCTGTGCCAAGGTGAATTACAACAACTGTCTGTCGATACTGCGCACCCAATCAGTCATGCGCAGTAACTAGGTGGGAGCAAACGGAATGCAGTGGCACTTTTCTTTGTAGCAGTTTGAACACTCTCTCATGCTGCCTTCCTTCTCATTCTGATTAAACATACAGTTCCGCAATCTTCAAATAACTATGGTTGGTCTGAACACACACTTGAGCCTCTATATGAACGTAGTCAGGAAGCAGTTGGTCAAGTGAAAGAATCGCAGTTGTTCAATGGGGTTCGCAAAACGCGATGCTCATTAAACAATTAGTCCATCCGCAGGTGGGAACAAAGCAAAATGTGGTGCCTAGCTGGTACCAGTCGCTCTCCTCTCATTTTAGCATCAACTGTTGTGTGAGTTGACACAGTCAGCAATAGTAGTGACCCATACCCCAAATGCCATAGTAATAGCAGCATGCGGTCACATTGTTTACCACCGGTAACAATCCTTACTGTGATCAATCGGTGCAGTTGCCGCCCTGCCTCGATAGTCAATAGCATATGGTGAGTTACCGTTAGATCAAGGCTTGATGCCTCTCCCCTTCTCAACCACTATCTGCTTCTACCCTTTCCATGTCTCAACCCATGTTCCCTTCGAAAGAAAAACCGGCCGAGCACTAAGCACTTTTGAGAGGGTGGGAGCGGGCCAAGTGTCGTCGGGGTGAAGATCGCAAGGTGCTGTATGCAGACAAAAATCGGCCCTCCCCTACTAGCCAATAGAGTATGCAACAATGTTGCTTATCACAACGACATTATACACAACTATCCTACAATTACTATCGGGATGATGATGAGGGAAACGACTTACTACGTATGAGTACGGACTAAAGAGTTGTTAAATGCAAATGTCGTCGTACGAGCGTGCGTGCGAGAGAGGCTACTTCTATCGAAGAATAAGCAGAATCATAATGAAATCCTACAAGGACTCGGGAGGATACATCCCCCCAAGGCAATTCAGCAAGATCAAAAACGGAAATGACTGAATCTACTTTTAAAACAGGGGCACATGCAAACCCGACTCTGTTATTTCGTGTTTATCTCCGCTTATCGTTTTCGCGCAGTCAATAACATTCAACCTAGCCAAACCAACGATCAACGCAAATACTTAAGCTACCACAACATTCGCCCCGCCTTATAACTTTCGTCTACTATCTCTTCTCGTTCACCAGTAATCTTTACTGGATATAGCGGCCTCCTTTCGCCACCGTTACGCTCTCAATTCTCTTCCACGCACACCTTTTCTTACTAACTCCTTATTTACTATTCCATCACAAAAACTAACCTTACAAATGGATTCGCCTACCCTTAAAACCTTGGTCTAGCAACCCCCCTCACTTAGAACCGTTGAGGGACGATCAGGGTAACTATCCCTCCTTCCGCCATAGCTCTGTTCGGTATCTTCGCGCAGCCTCCTTCCTTCTAGCTCCTTTCATATACAACTAACGCCCAAACTAACGATACCAGCATACTTGCTGCTCCAAAAAAACCTCTATTTATCACGTTTTCCTGTCTACATCCGCGAGGAAACGAGCAAACAATCCATTTGTAGCTGCGCCCGACTTGTCTTCCGCCATCTCCTCTTCGATTGTACCAGGCGCGAGTAGACGTCCAAGTTCATCCTCCCCTTTTTCCCTGCTTCATAGTCCCTTGTTCGTGCCCTCCTACGCCGGTCTGTTCGCCGTAGCGCTCGGCCCTACAGCCGTGTGAGTTCGACAACTAATTTGAGGGAAGCTTCGAAGGCAACCAACTTCTAGACGACTCGGTAGACCTTTGCAGCTACACGTACATCCGACGAACGATTTGCACGTCGGTTTTGCTGCGTGCTCTCCACTACAGCCTACTCGTGCCTTGCTTCTCGCGCACCTGGCTCATTCCAATGGCCAGGTTCGACCCTTCTCCCTCGCTACCTGTCTCCCTGTACGAGCCTCACCCCCATTGACCCCCTCCCGGCTGACACAGCGCCTAACAACGGACAGGTTGCCCGCCAAGCCTTGCTCTGGGCGCTCCTCCTTGTTTTGCTCCGCTCAGGCAGAGCTGGCTACCTCCCAGAGCGCGGTTCCACAGTCGTGCCACACACTGCTGTGGCTCCAGCCATTGCCGAGTTTTCCACCGCCACGAGCCCCCAACGGGCATGCCACCCATAGACAACGGCCTCAGTGTCAGGAGCGCTGGCCTGTTGCAGACCCGTGGCATGGTCCGAAGTGGAGAAGGGTTCTGCACAGACGGTCGTGAAACAGTCTGGGTTATCCAGCCGGTACAGTTGCGGCCTCTCAACAATGCATGCTGGCTTTCGCTCAGACATAGTTCATTCACCCTCTCTCGGTTAGATAGCGGCCGGTAAGTTAGGCACCTCCAGTGGGCTCACAATACACAGGTTTTCGCCCCATGGGCTAAATTACCCATCGGTTCGCATGCACGTTGAACTCCTCAATTCATGTGTTCAACGTCGAGTGGAATAGAGGAGATTCGCCAACACCCTTAACACTCAGGAACCCGAACGGGCCCGCCTAAAGAGGCGCGTGCTCAAAGTCCTCAACTGCCATGACAACCCCTAAATCCGGGTTTTAGCAGATTCAAGGAACGTCGGAGCATCAAAAATAATAATAATAATACGACATCAAATATTAAAAAAAAGGAACCACTAGTACCGTTCCGACGCCGCCGATGGCAAAACCAAAAGGGATTGCCCCGTCGGGCCCTCAACCCCTCGGCCTCTCCACGCTGTTTCTAATACTCCCACATTGTCGTCGTTGGCCTCGATCCCTGGACCTTCTTGATGAAAGTCCGATGATGTAACCAATAGTGCTAGGCCCAAGGTTGGGTTTAGTATAAACGGACACCTAATTAATCAGGTATTGCGTGACGCGCGGACCTACTGAAAACATGTCGAAGCCACATTGTTGACGATGCCGTCCTCCGTACGTACGCACTGGTCACAGACCAGCGCACCAAGCAAGAGACAAAATCTTCTTAATCTTAGTTTAATCGGAAATAAAAAACTTGGTCGGCAACTACACAGGCTTTTCAACCATCAATAAGAAAAGAGATCACACGCGCCTTAAGTCTGCGCGTCCACACAATCTCTTCTCTAGTCAACGTAAACCGCAGACACAACCGCGCTGTCGAGCGCTATACTTAAACTTTAAACCAAACTTACTTTCTGTCGCTTGCAAAAACCAGGGCGGATACCCTTGTAAGGGTATTCGCAGACACAACCCCGCTGTCAAGCGCTATACTTAAACTTTAAACCAAACTTACTTTTTGTCGCTTGCAAAAACCAGGGCGGATACCCTTGTAAGGGTATTCGCACCGACAACGGTCCACTCACAAACAATTGTGTAGAGCCTCCTGATAGCCCAGACAATCGCAAGCACCCTCAAGCTACGCATCCTGGCAAAACAAAAGCCACAAGATCGAAATAAGCCCCATCTAGACCGACTCAGTCCTATTAATAGCTCTAGCCTAGAAGGGTAGACCTAGACTTGGACTGGACCGACCGGTACCGTTTCAGTTTCGGCCTCTAGGGCTTCTCCCTACCCGGCTATAGGCTATAGGATCCGTCTATCAGCGTAGGCCCGTAGGCCTGTCTGTCCTGGTGGTAGCCCGGGTCTGCTATTCGCAGTTAGAGTGACTGTAGGAAATTCGGATTAGTGCGGGCCTGAAATTCTGCAAATTGGCAAATATGTCCCTCACAAATTTCCCCCCCTGGCGGATACCATGGTTAGCCCTGAGTGAAAACAAAATTGCAAATATGTCCCTAACTTGCAGACAAACACAGCAGTCAAATCAGCAAGTCATTGCATAGGCCTAGCATGCTGGAAGGTTCGGTACTCCCTCGGCCAAGGGAGGCTGGAGGCGAGTTGCAAGAGTTTATCGCTCGGCCACAATGAGTGATGCGATACATGACCCCGCAGTCATGCTGCTGCTCCGCCCAGAGGGTGAAGTTAGGCAGTTGAGTGGTGGAGCTGGAGGGTGAAGATGAAGACCTTCATGGCCATGGAGTAGTAGTAGTAGTAGGGTGTAGNGCCCAGAGGGTGAAGTTAGGCAGTTGAGTGGTGGAGCTGGAGGGTGAAGATGAAGACCTTCATGGCCATGGAGTAGTAGTAGTAGTAGGGTGTAGGCCTAGGCTATGGAGGTAGGGGCTGGAAGACCTCAAGCTAGGCTATGGTGCCCAGAGGGTGAAGTTAGGCAGTTGAGTGGTGGAGCTGGAGGGTGAAGATGAAGACCTTCATGGCCATGNGGAAGACCTCAAGCTAGGCTATGGTGCCCAGAGGGTGAAGTTAGGCAGTTGAGTGGTGGAGCTGGAGGGTGAAGATGAAGACCTTCATGGCCATGCAGTAGTAGTGGTAGTGGAAGACCTCAACCTAGGCTATGGTGAACGGTGAAGGAAGAGAGTAGAGGTTGAAGGAGAGGAAGGAGGAGGGGACCAACATGGGAGACTCGCCTTTGGCTATGGTAGACCATATCCATGTCCTTGGATGGTGCTGCATGTAGAACCCCCCTGTGTGGGTACCGACCTGTGTTGGACCTCATCTGAGAGTGTGCTATGGCAGAATGAGATGGGAGAGGCATAGTAGTTGCGTTATCTTTTACATCCGTGATGGACATGGATGAACCGCCATAGCTAGAGATGCAACCGAGGGCTCTTTGAGTGCTGGCAGTAAGGGGGAATACTTGGACATGACTCCTGTTCATTCATTCATTTGGTGCTGCAATTAACTGATTATGTGAAGAGTAGGAGGAAAGGAGAAGAAAAAAGGAAAATTGGAGATGAATTCAATTTTGGAGTATGAGATGGAAAGGAAGAGATGGGGAAGACGTTGATTTCAACTTTGCGTAGTCCTTGTTCGTCTATCCTCTTCATTCTGTTGCACTCGTTTTCTCTCTCCACTTCTTCTTTTGAGTGCATTTTCTCACATTTGAGTTTTGCATTATGGATGGAGTAGGATCATAGCATAATGCACGATGCTGCTTGCCTTTGGCACATCACCTTGTCCGTTCCATGATTGCCTAATTATTTATTTATCACCAGGTAGAAAATCCAGAATAAGACAATCAGAGCACAGGGAAGGCAGGATCAATACCTTGGCAAGGTAAATGACCTAATGTAAGAGATGCAGCAATTAATCCAATAGACCACCAACATGGAGGAAAAGGTTGTACATCCATTGGAAGAAAAAACTTCCGACTCCCTGGGGATATGCTACTGTTGGATGAAAACTAAATGCATGTTCATATGCAGTCATTGAACCTGCTTAATTTGACACAAAACCAGTATACATAATACGGACAGCTATTAAACGACCAGGATCATTCAATACAACTGCTGTCTCTTATACACATCTAGATGTGTATAAGAGACAGGTGTACAGGATACCAACCATGAAATGACACCTTTTGTCATCATTTTTTTTTTTTTTTTTTTTTTTTTTTAACTCTTTCCACCAGTGTTAGTGGTGCTGATAAGAGCAGACACCACTAGCACCTGGGGAGAGGCTCCATCTATTGGTGGGGAGCAGCACCTGCTGGAAAGCGGGTCCAACGCCCCTTATACAAACTGAACTTGGCTATATCAGAAGAAACAAATTGTGGGGTATTCCTGCCAGCATTGATTACCCTGGGATCCAGGGGGTTAACTGAGCAGGATGTGGGGAGGAAGGGGGAACCTCTTCACCCTGAATCTGCCACCCGATACTTCACTACACGCTAGTTCCTCCCTTCCCCTACACCTGATTGGATCCATGCTAGCTGGAAACCGGGTCCAGCGTCCCATAACCTGTCTGAGTGCCAAGAAAGAGAACCGGAAGCAGCCACTGGGGGGGCACCAGTTGATCCTCTCTTCGTCTCTCCTTTTGACATTTTACACTCTTGTTTTAACACAGTTCACTCAGCCTGCCAGCTTTAACTACCCCAAACAAAAGGAAAGAGCACCGACCCAAACGGGAGTTCCATATATGAGCATATATGTATTTGTGTGTATGCAGATGCATGCGGATGTGAATATTCAGGCATAATCTTTGCCAGGGAAAGGGCGTGGGGTGGGAAGGGGTCCAGGAAGTTCGAGGGAGGGCGTAGTGGGCACGAGGGATCGATTTTTGTCCAGTCTTTAAAAACTAGTCAGTAGTCTCTCATTTTGTCCAAATCCTGTTGTCCCTCTCCCCTGTTTCCACTCCATTCCACCTTTGCAATCCATCCTCTCTCCCCTCCTACCCAATCTGTGCAGAAAACTGTAATCCGTCTCTTAACATCCCCGACTTGTCTAAAGAGGTCTAGCTGTGTTTTTGTGTCCGACCATCTTTGTATGAGTTCGAGGTGCACTTGCTGCTGAGTCTGTTCTGTGATTTCTGACCCTTCTACCCTCACCTTCTCCATGGCCATGGTGCACCTCTGCCACCAGAGAGTCCATATCACCACCCTTCTTCCCAGTCCGTACACATTTTTCACGAAGGGCCTTGTTGCTCCTGTGGGCGGCCAATGGCCGGCCAATATGGCTTGCCATGACCAGGGCCAGGGGATGTCAGATTCCATTTTCTTCTATATGCGGTCCCACCATCTCCATGTGAATTGGGCGATCAGGCATTGCATGAAAATATGTTCGATGGTCTCCGCCTTCTTGTGGAAAGGGAAAAGACTCTGGCACCTCTGGCACCATGGAAGTAGCAGATCTCTTTGTTCTAGGTTAGTGTGGTCGGCCAACCAGTCGTTGGTTGGCAAGCAGCGATGGACAATCTGCCACTGTAGGGAAGTCATTTTCATGGGTTTAGATTTTTGTTCCTTGAACCATTGAATCGGTGTCAAGAGGGTGCGATCCACATTTAGGTGTCTGGGCCATCAATCGTTGACGGTGTCCCTCAGGCGCCGTTTAGGTCTAAGCATTTTATAGGCTGATTTGACCGACAACTGGTGCAAGCTTGTGTGACCATCTTTGGGGCTTCTCCTCTTCTGGGGGGGCTTCCATGTCCATCCAACTGGATCCAGGGCCAGATCCTGGATTGGTTTGAATGGCTGGAACACCACCCTCTGTCCCTTCTCCTCTATTACTCTTACCCGATACACAAATGTTTTCTCTTTCCATTCGAAGGGGGTTGTATTCCCTTGAAGGGTACCCGTTCTGGTGATAGTGTAGTGTTCGACCATGACTGTTTGGGGTGATACCATGTGTATTTGGCCCATCCTCGGCGGGGTCTCCGTACTTGGTACCCAATCGCCAACTCGCAAAGTGGGACCTCGTTTAAGAACTCGGTACCATGCCACTGGGATGGCTTCGATCAGGTTATCCAAAAGTTTCTCTACGTGGTGACAGTACCGCAAGGTTTCCCGCAACTGATCTCCTGTTACCCAGTCTTGTCTCTCATTGTCCCAAAGATCCCCAACCCTAAGCACCCCTCGTTTAACCCAACTTTTCCAAGGGAGGGATGAACTTATCATGATGCAGCCTCTCAAGTCTGTCACCCATCGATTTCCAAAGAGGGGTTGTCGGTAGACCTCCTCCCAACGGATGGGGTGGGCCCTGTCTGGGAGTGAAAGTCTACGCCAGGTTTCCGACAGTGATGGCCAAAAATTGTCCATCGTCTGACCACCGCCATCCAGCCCCTCCCTTTCTTGTGGGATTGTCCAGAAACGGTCCTCCGACAATGTCAACGAGTGGATCGTTTGGAGGGTTGTCGGGGATAGGTGTTCTAGAGCTAAAGCGCACCATGGACTTTAGTGGGCAAAGGTGAGCTTTTAATCCATTTTAATCTTAATGCTTGCACCTGCGTGGCTGGGTCAATTATTCCTAGGCCACCTCCCGCCTTAGGCTAGATGATTGAGTCTCATGCCACTTGGCTAATTAAGTTGCTCTACTCGCCGTCCCCCCTCCATAGAAAGGCCGTTACTTTTTTTCTTAGGCTCCTCAGGGCCGCTTTGCTCAATGGCCACAATAGGGACTTGTACCATAATGTTGCGAAGATTACATTGTTGACTACTAGTGCACGGCCGAATAGGGATGTGTGTTTGTTTCTCTAGCTGTTTAGTGTATGCTGAGCCGGGGTGCTGATCCAATCGTCATTGGTTGGCGGGCGTCCCTCAGTAGTCATGCATACCCCTAGGATTCTTATGGGGGGTTCTAGTGGCATCCATGTAATGCATGGTGACTCTGAGGGGCGTCCCCCTTGATAATGAATCCGCCATCCTTGTGTTTTGCTCCCCCAATTGACTGTCATGTCAGACACCCTAGCAAATTTTTCCATCATCTGTTGAATTTCCCCAGGATGCGGTGTGTGGCCTCTACCATAATTGTGAGATCGTCCGCGAACAGGGAGCATACCGGGACTGTGTCCTCTGGAATGTGTGTAACTCGGATTCTAGTGATGTTTTTGTTTGCCCGAAGGTTGTCCTCTGGAATGTGTGTAACTCGGATTCTAGTGATGTTTTTGTTTGCCCGAAGGTTGGCAGCAAGTGCTTTCATAATGACCAGGAAAAGGAAGGGGGCGATTGGGTCCCCTTGGCGGGCCGACTGCTCCAGGTGGAGGGGTGGGGCCAGGCATCTATTAACTTGGACGCAGGTGGTCGCATTTTGGTGTAGGATTTGTATCCAACGCCTGAAGTTTGGCCCAAAGTTCATTTTTTCCAGACATCTATTTAGGAACAGCCAATCTACATGGTCATAAGCCTTTTTGAAGTATATGAAACTCAAGGCAGCGTTTTGATGAGAGTGTCTTTTGGAAGGGCCGCCAAACCTACCAAGCCTTCGCCCCCAATCCAGGGAGTGTCGGGGTGGCAATTTGGATCCCGCCTGAATCACGACTAGAGGTACTCAACTGGGATAATGACAAGGAGGAGGGACGATGGGTTAAAGTGTTGGGCATGTTGGAACCAGAAGTGGTGTGCATTGTGTCCTTATATGCCCCTAACACAACCCGTGAAAGGAAAACCTTCTTCGAAAAAGTCGAAACCGTCCCCACCCCTGATATCCCGATGATTCTAGCAGGAGATTTCAATGCCGCACCGGATAGATGGCTGGACCGATGGAAAGTCCACCCCACTACAGCACACAACGCAGAGGAGGACGAGCAGATGCTGAGAGACTTGTGCGCTCCCCTCTCGCTCTTCGACACCTTTCAACGCAAGGGCTTATACCTGTATTCAAAACAACGACCCCGTGGTGCTCTGGTGTGTCCATGAGGTGGGTTTCCTGAATGCGAACTACGTCTGGCCATGTTCTTCCCCCCAACCCCCGCATTAAGTCCCACAACGCTTTGTTCTTTTCGAGGTTGCGGGACGCCAGACCATTTACATTTGTGGTGCTCAGGTTGTGCGCCCTTTCACCCTCCCTTCCTTTATCCGTTTTGCAGCGGGGACCATTCTTGTGTTTCCCAGTCCACCCCTCTGTTGAGAATATTCTTCCTCATTATTTTGCATATAAACGTGAGTAGATCATCGGTCGACCAGACGTTACTAGGTTTTATTTTCAGTTGTTGGGTATCTAGAAGTGTATTGTTTGTTTGCCATTGTAACCCTGCCTCCTTGTTATCTTCGAATCTTATGTAGAGATCCTTGTAGGCCATCTTCAAGTTCTCTGTTGACACACTAATGGTGGCCATTGCCCCTGGTTCGTGACCTCGTGGAACCGTAAAGCCCCTTCCCTTTGCATGTGCCAACCGTGCAAAGTCATCCCTCCGTAGGCAGGAGCATATGGATCCTCTGATTCAGCAGGTGACAAACCTTGTTCCCATTTACCAATCTTCCTTCTGATTGGAAGCACCAGCACTTTGTCCCCTTCCGGCAGGCTTTTGTGGTATAACCCTTTCTCAATGAGGTGGCGCAGTTTCGACCGCTTTGAGGGCTCTGCGGTTCCGCCCTCTCCCCGTTCAGTTTGGTCAGGCGGCTGGTCAGGGGGTTGTGGAGGGGGCTTATCTGTGCAGCCCGGGTTTACTATCGATATGGTGGGCTGGAATTTTCTATGTATGATGTTCCAGATTTTGTACAGCACTTGTTGCCAATCCATTCCCGGGTATAGGTCTTGCCCCAATGCTTGTTTCAGGCTGGGGCTCTCATCCAGTAAGGCAAACAGTTGTACATAGGCCTCGTCCCAATATGACTTTGTTTGGCCTATGTATAGTGCCTGGAGTTGGCCAATTAACCAATCCGCTAGGCCCCTTAGCTTGGTCTCAACATCCTCTTCCCCTTCTGATCCCCAAGCCTCGGGAACTGTCCGTCATCTCCTCATCAGAGGGGGCTCCGACGGTTCCCGATCCATGGGTTGGGGTCCGAAGGCTTGAACAAAGGGGTCCGTTTTGGGGAGAGTCTCTTCCGGGGTTAGAGTCCTTTGAGGAGGTCCTTTTGGAGTGGGGGTTCTTCCGGGGCCTTAGTCCCCTGAGGCATGTTGCCTGATCACCTGGTGGGCACTTTGGTTCATAGCCCCTTTTCCCTGGTCCAACTGTTTTTCTCCCCCATGCACCGTCACGCCCCTTTCTTTTTCCCTTCCCTCTTCCCCTCCCCCTCCCTCTCCCTCTCCCCCCTTGTCCTTCTGTTCGCTGTTGCCTCCAGCGGGAACCTCCGGTCTCTTGTCTTTTGCCTTTTCCTCCCCCTCCTGTTTGCCCGTTCTGCCCCACTTCCCCTACCCGCTGCCCGACTGCCTGTTTGTCCCCTGTTTATGTCATGCTTGCAATGGCCTGGAATCTATTGTCTAATTTTCTGGGGCTGATTCGTTCGTTTTGTATTTTTCCGGGTTTGCTGAAGCATGCTTTTTTCTTCGGGGCTGCGGATTGCCATATATTTCTCCCAGATCTGATGGGGTGATGTAGTCTTGAGGCCTGGGCTCTGTTCGGGGCTCAGTCCCTGCTGCTCCAGGCCTGCTCTGTTGCCTGTGGGTCGGTACGCCTTTTTCTTTGGGGGGGGGGATGTGAAAGGTTAACCATCTGTCCATAAGCGCCTCCACTGATTTAGGAGGGATCAATTGGTCTGGTGGTTTGGTATTCCAATCTGCTGTTTCCCCTTTTTCCCATTCCCACCCTCTCACCCCTCCTTCTCGGGGTTCGTCCACGTAGACCCATCCTTCATGCCCTGCGTCGACAGTTCTCCACCAAGTGTCCTTGAAGGGATCTCGTAACAAGCGTCCTGTGGATCTGATCCTTTTGGCCGGGTGGACACCTTTTGTCATCATCAAGTTGATATTTACTGACTTTCTTGCTATTTTTTTTTAACTAACATGGATATTATGTTTTCAGCTTTATTCATGGGTCGCTAAACTATCTTTTTCTCCCACTCGTATCCAACCCAGTCCAAGGTTTGGTGTATCATATGTAGCCGGACCTACGTAAATACAAAATTATTTACCCAGACCCAGCCCACCCAGACTGATTTAAAATCTTCCTACCCTTACCCAGTCCACTCACCATCTGCCATAATAGCCTTACCCCTACCAAGCCATACCCAGGCCAAAATTTCATCCACCCGCATTAGGCCCCACCCGAACCCAATTTTCATTCAACCGTGCCCAGCCGTACTCGTGCTCTTTTTTTTCCCCTTCGTTTCCTTTCTTTCTTGCTTCTCCTTCTTTTTTTTTTTTTCCTTCGGTGCCCAAGTTTTTCCATCCGGCAAACTCTTATTTTCCCCCTTCATTTCAAACTTAGGCCTTTGCATGTTGGATTCTTTACCTTCCATCCACAGATTATTTTTGCTGCATTCACCACAACTTTGGTAGCAATTCAGTGAAAAAGTAAAACCCCTTTAAGGCCAGGAGGGCCACAGCCATTACTTCCATGAAACAGACTATTACCAAATGTCTCGTGTGAGTATGCCCTAAGACGAAATGACAGGTGGCCCTGACCAACTGGCGTAGCTCAGTTGGTACACCCAATAGCTGTTGAAATGCAGAGCTGTGTCTGAATCAAGAGCGAACTACTTGAATTACCTGAGACTGGTCAGTTCTATCTCAAGCCCATTGCCCTGTCATTTGAGGCTCGAAAAAAATAAGGGCCAAATTTACACTAGGGGCACACCCCACTACTTGGCAGTGAAAGAGGGGCCAGGCCGAATTAGTAGAAAGGCCTGGCCCTAATACTATCTAGGCTTGCCTACCGGCCTGGGGTCACCTGGGCCAAACCTCTACCCAGCTGTATCCTGACCGGGGCAAACCTTTACCCGGCCCTAACCGCCCAGGCGCGGTTTCCTGCCCTGGCCATATCCCCCCCTCAGATTTTCACACCCGGCCATACTGGTGCATACTAATCTTGCCATATCCACACCTGTCCATAACGGCTGGGTACGGCTGGGTACGATCGGGTCGGGTCACGGTCACCCAATGTCAACCTCTGGTTTTATTCACTAAATTTGATCTCTGGTGGCACAATTCTTCGTAGGAGAGGAAGATGTGGACAGTATGGCATAAGGAAGAGAAGGGGAGTCACGTGTTTCCTCCTGTTTTCCCAACACTGTCTGGGAGGACAGGAAGAGGAGGAGAAAGGAGAGGTTGAGTAGGACTTCTCCTGCCCTTAACTACGTCTTCATAGACATGAATAACACGCTTGTTGGCTTGGCATAGACACATTATGATGGTACCAAAAACGATATAACGACGCGAGTTTGTCCATCACTTTCTATGTGTGAGCGTGCGTGTGTATGTTTGTGTGGTGTGTGTGTGTCATAATGACGTGAGTTTGTCCATCACTTTCTATGTGTGAGCATGCCTGTGTATGTTTGTGTGTGGTGTCTGTGTCATGTGTGTGTGTGTGTGGTGTGTGTGCATGTTGTGTGTGTGTGTGTGTGTGTGTGTGTGTGTGTGTGTGTGTGTGTGTGTGTGTCTTGTTTTAAAAGACCCCAGATTCTCTCTCTCATTCCCTTCACAGATCATCACAAGCCATCCATAATGAAAAAGTATAGATAGGGAATATAATAGAAAATGCAAGGTTGGCCATGTTTGTGTGGTTCAGCGCCAAGTGCCCACACAATCTGCCGCCAAAGCGGCACACTTGCATATATACATACGTATACAGATATATTTCAAACCAAAAGGGGATGGTGGGCAGAAGGCAACTTACCTAAGACAGAAGACTACTCCAGCGAGAAGGCACTGACCCGACCCCCTCAAAGGTCCGAAAAAACTTGGACAGCCTTCCGCATTGGCCCACAAAACCAAAAACTCGTTTATCAAAAACAAACAAATATAACAGCATTGACATCGTGTGTGTGTGTGTGCTCTTTGTTGCTGGCTGGTAGGATCAATTAGACTTGACTGTACATAATTGGAGAGAAAAAAAAAAATCCTGCTGGCATGAGCGTTCCCGGTATTTGTTTCTTGAACACCCTACCCCAAAATGGGAGTGCTTGGCCCGAAAGATGGTTCTTTTTAAACTCTTTTGAGAGGCATCAGAGCATATTCCCTGAGAATTTGAACTTCAGAGGTATGGGACAAAACTTGCTGCAATTACAACTCCTTGTTGTTTGGCAGTTTGTGCACGTCATCCATATTTATCTCATCAATTTGAATATTGCTTTTTTAATTGGATTATTCCCTTTTTTAATTGAATAATACCTTTTCAAGGTACAAACGGAATCCAGCACGAGTTCGAAATTGCATCAAGAAGTACCGGACTCTGTTCTTCTACCCCATCTTCGTCGCATGGCTGCGGTTGTGGAGAAAGCTCTCACCGAAAACTCCGATGAGGGCGTTGCTATCCTTGAATGTGAGTGTTTTGACATCACTCTGTCGTCTTTCATTTTCTGTGTCCTTGTTTGCTCTCATTTCATTTAAGGTTTTAAGAGGAACAATTGCGAGGATTTAGTCCCTCGGCAGTGTCTGAAAGTGCCGTGCCCGTCCTAAGTGAAGGCGGACTTGCAAATATGTGCCAATGCCTGTTTCTAGGGCAGAGCCTGTTGTAACCCCCATGTGGGCATGGATCCTCGACGAGGCCTTTTTACGAGTTAGCTCCTTGGCATGCCCCTGTAGGGCCCTTTCAGCAAGCATGAGCCCGCCCTAAGTGAAGGCGGGCCCCTGATTTTTTTTTTTTTTTTTTTTTCCCAAAAGAACAGAACCTCGCGGTTCTGGCTCCTACCATTCTGGGGAGCGACAGTCCGGTTCCTTTTCCCCCAGCAAGTCAATATGGAATACATCAAAGACACACACGCTCCTCCCCATTATGGCTGAGAGGCCCGAGTAGGCAGCATTGATTACTTCCCTGAGGAAGGATGTACCMCCTCTCACCCCTGCCTAATCTAGCCTGCACTAACTCTGCCTGCCAATCTCTCTGATCCCAGATCTGCTCCTCTCAGCTATGAAGCTGTCGGGTATCTATGATTATACAAGAGCATTCTGAAACACTTATATGCCTTTTGAAGCCTCTAAAATTCTATAACAGCTTTTGGCTTGTTTCTGTCTAAGCCATAAACCCTAAGCCCTCACTCTTAAGTCTTCCCAAACCCTAAACCCTAACCCTAAACCCTAACCCTAAACCCTTAACTATATCATCTATTTTGCTTAAACCTCAATCCATTGACCTCCACTTTCTCTCCCATTTCCTTTTTTAATTTAGCCTGAGCTAATTTTTGCCTATCAATCCTTTTAATCCCAGATCTGCTCCTCTCAGCTATGAAACTGTCGCGTAAGTCTGTTATGTGGGAGCCATCTGGGATGCTTGTAGTGTTCTCTGTATTCTATCTCCTCAAAASTTCGAAAGCCTATTTACCTTATTACCTTATAAACCCTAAACCCTATACCCAAAAAACCTTCACCCCTATCATTACAAACGTTTTTTAAGACTATCTTGAAATCGCCTTTTTCGTATAGTGTACAACCTGAGTTATTCCTGATTCTTAAACCCTGAACCCTRTMTGAAAGTTTTTTGTGGTCCTATCCTTACTTACCGATTTCCTATTCTATGACTCCAGTCATACTCCTCTCGGCTGTGAAACTGTCGAGCTGGGGTATTGCCTTAGAGAGGGCTGGGACGTAAGTGTTGCTCTAGAGATCCCTACCATTCTAAATCCTACTCCTTCTGATTCTGTCTAGACCCTGAACCCTGAAACCCCCGGCTGTGAGCTATTGGCTATGGTGCGCTGGTGTCTGTAGAGGGGGCGTTGTGAGAGGGGGGGGGAGAGGGGGGGAGATAGGTGTGGTGGTAGGTGTCTGTGGTGGAGGGGGTGGTTGGTGCTTGGGGGGGGGGGGCGGTGGTGGAGGGAGGTGGTGGGGTTGATGGGGAGAGATGGGTCCGGGCTGTTCTAGGGTGATTTAGTGGTTGGGGGTGATCTTATGTGGGCCCAGGGGATTATAGGAACGCTTTTGTGGATGCGTTATGGTTAGTCGGTTTTAGGGGGTTAGTCTATCGTTTGGGTGGTACCGAGTCGCCCATTGTCCAATATTAGATTCATGTCCCTGCTTTTTGTTTGTGTTTCTTTTCCGGTTTCCTTATCACTTCTTCTCTTGTCTTCTGTTTGCCCTTCGTTGGTGCGTGCTAGGTGTAGGTTGGTTATTCTCCTAGGGTTCCTTTACCCTAAACCCTCTGCGCCTCMTGCTTYCCTTRGGGGCTGGGTGGGGAAATAGGTCCTTTTCCGTTCATTCCAGGTCCATAGGTGTTCTTTCGTCTGGTTCTTCCCTTGGGGTGGTTGGGCCCMACCAATCTGTAAAATGRAGGGTTCTTCCTGATACTCGTGYCAATAATCCCTTCTTTAGCCAAGCCTCCTCAAATTCTTTCTGTARTTTGTTCTTTCTCTGTGCGTCCGCTTCCTTTTCCATCTTGCTCAGGGTTTGTTTCCATTCCACACGGATTCCTGTTTCCACCATTTGTCTTGCTTCCTCCCACGATTCATTTGTTGATATTTTCTTTTTGCTAATTGTGCCTGYGCATCTAGCTCTCCAGATTACCCACAGGGTCGTTCTTCTCAGCARTTCTATGATTCCACAGTCTTCTTCCGGAATTATGCCTTCGTGGTCGATTGCTGTCAAGAGGAAAAGCTGATCTGTGGGGTATTCCTTGGGGGATAGTTTGGCCCATGCTCCTTTGCACTTGTCCCAGAGGGATTTGGCATGCTGACAGTGCAAGAAGCAGTGAGTTAATGTCTCTCCTTGCTGGTCTTGACACATCTGGCAGTGCGCTGAGGGCCCCCTGAATTTCAATATGGCCTGAGTTCTTCAAATTTGGCAAAGTTTGGTGGGCGCCAGACAGTTGCCATGCGCCAGTTGGTTCCATCCTCCTTACTTGTGAGAATCAGAAATAATTCACGAGTCTTCTAGGCTCTTCCATCAGCACAGGCGAAGCAGGGAGAACCTCACGTTTACTCCTGGGTGGTTGGGCATGCCTAACCAATTTGGTCCCAGGCGACTGTCTGAATGGCCTGGGCGCAGACACTTTGGCTCGATCGGAAGCTACTGGAAACACACGAGGCCCAGCCAGACAGATAACTGGGCAAGCACTTTCCATAAAGGAAAGATCTCACCACTGGTGGGCTCATTCAGGCACTAGGCAGTGCATGCGGCAGCGCTGCTTGAGCGTGTGTTCGCGGGCTGTGTGCTGTGCGCTAGCGCTAGTTGCCAGGCAGTGCTCGGGCGCTGGGAGAAGGCAGGGCGCTGCTGAGGGCAGCGCCATAGCCAGCCCTACATAGCCAGGGCTTGGGTTGGACAGCCAGTGGAGGTGGTGGTGGTCTTCGTGCATGAGGGAGAAGACGTGGGAGGAAGACAAGGACAGGGGGGGAGTGGGAGAGATGAGGATGATGATGTGAGTGTGCATACCTTATTGGCGATGGTCTCCATTGGCCGACATCTTCAAGTACTTCAGTGTCTACTGACGTCAACAGTTGCATTGTCAATTCGTAGGCAGGAAGTAGCTGTGTAGGGAGTAGCCTGGGCGCCGAGCGCCAAGTAGGGTGAGAGGGCCTGGATACTTGTGTTGGTGGGGACGTGTTACATCTTCGACGTCACACGGGTCCTACCGGACCCGACTTAGGGTTAGAGGGACACAGTAGGGCCTAAAGGCCCGACCTTGGGGGTACTACAGGCCGTAAAGGCCTCATCTTGGACCAGACCCGACGGGCAGGCCCAAACGACATTACCGTTTGGGTCTGGCGGCGCTCTTGAGGCTGCCGCCCGCCGGTTGGGGCTGAACCGTCCATCTGGACGGTTCAGGGCACGGCCAGGCCTCGCAGCATAGAGGCCGGCCTCTGCCCCACCGGTACAAAAGTACCGGTCCAGCCTCATTCAGGCTATCGAACCACCGGCAGTCTACGCGGTGCGTTAAGGTCTAGCGCCAGAGCGCTAGCGCTAAGTTTAGCGCAAGACGCGAGGAGCAGCGCAGCAGCGGCATCACGGCAGCGGCAGCGAGCGGAGCAGCAGCAGCGGCGACTGAGCAAGATCGGCGGCCATAGCCGCCTGAGGTATCGGGAGCCGGAGGTTCTCTCCTCCCTCCCGTCGTCAGTCCCCTCTCTCTCCCTCTCCTCCTCGACTCTCTTCTTCCTCTTCTTTAGACTTCTTCTTCTCCTTCTTCAGACTTCTTCTTCTTCTTCTTCAGACTTCTTCTTCTTCTTCTTCAGATTGGATACTTGATACTAGTGGGACAGAGATCAGTGTTGGACTTCGGTAGTAAGAGGCTGTGGTACTTACCGGGTTTGAGACTTGGAGATTGTTGGGGATGATACTCGGCTGCATCACAGATTGGACACCGGCTACATTAGGACTCTGTATCTCCGACATTGGTGACTTATTGTCCCCGACATTTTGATCTTGTTCGATGACATTTTGGATTACCATATCGGTGACCTACTGGTTTCTATCTCGGTGACATCTGGTGCTACCTACATCTCCCACCTCCTTCGTCTCTCCTCCCACCTTCATCTGTGTATGTGTGTACGGGGCTGAGCATCATCTATGTATGGCTCAGACCCCACCATCTCACGATTGTATGTGTGTGGAGTGATATCGATGTGAGTCAGTCTATGTGAGTCAGTCCGTTTATCAGACTTCCGCTGCATATATGCTCATCCTACATTGGTTGATCTTTGGTTCTGCCCATACTCATTGAAGTATGTAACAGGACGAGAGTAAGCTCTCATTGACATTCAGTTTCAGTGTTTTGCTTCTCCATTGGTGTAATATTGGTGCAATGCTGCTCTATGGACACTGTGGGACTTTCTTGCTTTCAATGTGATTGTACTATCTGGAGTCTGTCATCTTGCTATTGCTCATTTTCCTTGCACAATAGGAGATTCATTCTTTTTTTGTTTGTTTCAGGGCAATGGTTTAGAGCATGGTAACCGCACCCCCAGACACCACACCGATCCAGACCAAAAACCATATGTCGGGATCAATCCAAACGTTTGGAAAACCAGACAGGCGCCAGACATCCAGACCATACCAGATGCGTTCGAGGGACCCCTGAAATGTTTGGATCGGGGAGGGGGGGGGGATGTACAAAAAAAGACAAAAAGTTGAAAATGCACTAGAAATCAGACGAATTGTACTTGTCCCTCCTCCTCCTGCTCTGCAACTTTCGTCATATCTCCTCCGCCTCCACCTCATCCATGTTTCCTCTTCTTCCCTGTCGCCCCTCATCCTCCTACTCCCACAGGCGCCATAGCGACACCCCTTCCTCCTCTTCCGCCTCCCCGGCCCTCATCCTCCTCTCACCGCTGTGGCCACAATCCTCCCTCTTGCTACTACCTCCTCTGCACCCCTTGTCCTTCTCTCACCTCGTGGCCTGTGGCATACTGCGTAGCCACACGGGCCCTGCAGGGCCCGTCCCGCACTTTCAGCCTAAAAGCCTAGAAAATAGGGCTTACAGGCCCCGGTCGTTTCAGCCTGAAACTGAAAAACGAGGGCCTGCAGGCCCTATTCCGTTTTCAGCCTATTTCTGGGCCTTTCAGGCCCAGAGGCTTTTCAGCCTGAAACGGAGGGCCATTTTCAGGCCCTCGTCGTTTCGACCGACCCTAGGACTCAGGCACAAAAACAGGGTTTTCGGAACAGGCTATCTTTAGCCTGTTCCCCACGACAGCTCGAGCAGGAGCTGCAGCTGCAGCCCCTGCCTCCCTTCGGCATTGGCAAGAGCAGCCTCCTGGACTGCCTCACCTGCAGTCGGGAGGCACCCGGTAGTACATAGGAAGTCCCATGCACTTCACGGGTAGGTAGTTGTCAGAGGCACGAGTAGTCTTCAGGATTCGGCCGCAGGACTCAGGAGCGCTGCAGTAGTCTTCAGGATTCGGCCGCAGCACTCAGGAGGAGCGCTGCAGTAGTCTTCAGCGCTAGGCAGTAGTATTAGCGCTAGTAGTAGTCTTCGGCGCTGGGCGCCCATAGCCATAGCTGTAGTCTTCAGCGCTGGGCGCTAGTAGGTGGTAGATCGTAGAGTTGGGAGAGATGGCTGGCGGAGGCCAGCGAGACTTACCTGTGGCGCCATAGCTCCAGCTCCATCTTCGAGGTACCTGCATCAAGGCGCCAACTTCACAGGTTAGTACCGGGCTGAGAGAGAGAGAGAGAGTTCTTCTTCCTCTTCTTCTAAGTCCACCATCTCTTCTTCCCCTCTCACCACCTGACTTCTCAGTATCAGTGGACTACTACAGAGAGAGAGTTGTGACTTGAGACTTGACGACATTGGATCCAGACTCGACATTTGGGATTCAGACATTTCGACGAGGGACTATTTGGGCCTGTGCTGAACACTTGGTGCTGACGACATTCCCATCTGCCCCTCTTCTTCGTCTAACCCCCATCTCCTTCGTCTGTGTATGGTAGGGGCTGGCGCTGTCTTCCTGTGTGAAGCGCCAGACCCCATTCACACCCTGTAACGATGATGATGATGTATGTTCAGGGCTGCATTGCAATATTGATTGTTCGGATCATTGGTATCTAAGTCTTCCGCTGTGCTATCTTATACTTTGTATTGAGAGGTCGGTTCTTGTTCTGGTCTGCACCGTTACAGTATGCAACATGGCCACACTCCTACTCCTCGCCACGTATCACTTCGAAGGGTGATGACGCGAGGGGCTGCACTGCTCTTGAAGGTCGCAACAACAGTGCAGGCGGGAACAACAATGGGGGTAAATCCTCCCTGCCCTGGAGGCCTATTGAAGGCGCCAACCTGATTCCGCCCCTCCTATTGCATCTGGATTTCAACTTGGGTCTGCATTTCAACAGTTAATGGGTGTTCCAACTGCGCTAGGCCCGTTGGTATAATAGGAAATTCAAATTCCTCTTAGGGCATATATTTTATGCACCGTGGGATTTTCTGAGATGCATCTGACTGCAAGCAAATACAGCCAGAGTCTTTCCAACAGGTGCACTTCCTTTAAAAACCTTATGCACAGTGGCATTCGCCTTATACTCGCCTAATCGGCGGAATGAATAACAGGCTATGCCATAGATATTCAATTGTTGTTTAGGTTGTGCAAGGAACATGAATGTGGACGAAGCACAGAAATCCAAATTGCAAAATCACACTGAAGTCCAAGTAGTCAAAGCAAGAGCAGATAGCACAATGGAACCGAGTAACCATCCAATTGAGAACGATACAGAAGAATCGCGAGTCAATGTCCAAGCCCAATCGGGCAACACCAACAGCATAACCCAATGTAGCTCTCTCTCTTGAATGGCGCCAGGCGCCCTATCTACTCTACAGCCTAACACTACAACTACAGCATGGAAGCAACCAGACAACTTGACGACCAGCGAGTGATGACGTCAACTCCAATGCCGACCTCCTCTCCACCAGGTACGTCTCTCTCTTCACCCTCACTCTCCCTTGTTATCCCACACAGCGCCCTTCACTTCCCGAAGAACCACCTTCGCCCTCACCTCCCTCTGCGCCCACAGGCAGCCCGACTATGGCCACCAGCGCCCTGCGCTCAGGCTGCGCTCTACCGCTTAGCGCTAGCCTGCCTCTCTCAGCCACTACGCAGCGCAAGTGCTAGCGCTACAATGCAGCAGCGTGCCCGCAATGCCTGCATTGGCCAAGATCCTTGCCCACTCGCCCTCCCTGCCTATATGCCAGTGTTGCGTGTGGGCGGCCTCCCTTGAGCCTGATCCTGGGCCCCAGTACCTGTACCCAGGCCCAATGCGGTTGGGGCCCACAAAATACAGTTGCGCCTCTTTCATCAAAGCCTGCGTCCAGATTCAGATAGTGGACCGGTTTCCCTTCGGCATTTTCGGCCTCTATATCCAGCATGCAATGTCGGCCTCACGTTTACGTGTCCAGGGCCTAACCAATTCCGGGGCCCTGGTCTTTCTGCATTTGCAGAGATCCGGTACTCGGTGCATTCCAACCAAACGGTGTGCGGCAACTGTATGGACCCCCACTTCGTGAAATGTTTGAACAAAGGGGCTCTCGTTGATTTGCTGGCCCGCCTTCACTTAGGGCGGCCACGAGGCTTGCTGGGGGCCTTAGCCCAGTGCATTTACATCACGGCAAGGCCCCTTTGAGGGCTCAATCCTCACATTCCATCCCCCTTAGCTTCGAAAGTCCACTGAGACATCCTCTCGTATTCTGCCACCACTTGAGGAGCTGTGTCAATCAGTTCCTCTCTGGTGAACCACCGATCTTCTTTTGGATCTGTATGATGCCTGAATCTGATGCGATATTCCTCGACCCAGTGGCTTTGGAACAGGCAGGTCTCTGTGATCCACAATGTCGTTGATGTCCACTTGGCCATCCATGGTAGGGGGCAGCATCGATCTCCTTGAAAGGAATTGATCTGTCTCAGCGAAAGGTGCAAGCTTTGAGGCATGAAAGACAGGGTGAGTGCGTAGGTGTCCAGGGATACTGATAACATAGGTAGGACCGTCCATCTCATCTCCAATTATATCCAGGACTTCCCAGGGACCAAAATACTGAGGCATTGGTTTTCGAGAGATTCCGAATTCCTGTCCTAGCTCACTAGCCTTGACCCAGACACGTTCCCCTACCTAAAATGAGGACTGTCGACGATGTTTGTTCTCAGAAGCAATCATTGCTTGCTGAGATTTCCTGATGTGCTCGACAGCTTGCTGTAGTAACTTCTCATACTGCACACCATCTTCAAGTGCGCCCGGAGTTGCAGAGGGTTGGTTCTCAGGTAGGAGGAAGTCCAGAGCTGATCTAGGCTTCCATCCCAAGTGCAGCTGGTTAGGACTGACGCCGGTACTGCTGTGTACAGCGTTGTTGTACAGGCTGGCGATGAGAGGCAATTTCTCATCCCAGTCATCCTGGATGGGCTTGATGTAATGCCTCAGCAGGTGTTGTACAACTTTGTTCATCTGTTCGGCCTGTCCATTGGCTTCGGGGTGATTCCCGGAAGTCATCTGAAGTTGACTGCCCAATTGCTCAGCAGTCTTTCACAGGTCACTTGTGAAGCAGACATCTCTGTCACTAACGATTGACTTTGGAAGTCCAAAATCACGCACCCAGTTGTCCATAAACAACTTGATGACGTGTTCAGTCCTTGCAGTCTCTGGCATGGCTGTTAATCTAGCGTACTTGGTGAATCGGTCTATGATGACAAAGATGTGCCTCTTGCCACTCCTACTGGTCACCAAGGTGTCCATGAAATCCATGGAAACACTCTGCCCCGGACCAGCGGGGATAGGTAAGGGCTTCAGCAACCCAAACGGTGCTTGAGTTCGTGGCTTGTCCCGCTGACAGACCTGACAGGTCTCCACATACTTCTTTGCATCATCTAGCATTCTGGGCCACCAAAATCGTTGTACTAGATTGACACTTGTCTTTTTGTAGCCAAAGTGTCTAGTTGCGTCATGACATTCCCCTAGAAATAAACTGCGCAAACTCTCTCTAGATGGTACCACTAATCTTTTACACCCGGCCTTATCAAGAAAGAGTAACCCGTCCACCATCACAAACTCATCGTCTGTGGCCTTATCTTTTGCCTGAAGTTCGCGTATGATGTCCATTGTGACAGGGTCTTCCTGATAGGCTCCCACCAGTGACTCAATTACTTCCTCAGATACACCAAACTCAGAAACTAGCGCCCCTAGGTAGTCTGCCCTACGTGACAGCGCATCTGCAACCTTGTTATACTCTCCCTTCAGATACTCTAGCTTGAAGTCGTACTGATCTATGACCTCATTCCAGCGCTTGAGTGCATCAGAAAGAGCCGGTTGAGTCTTGATCCATTTAAGGGTCTGATGGTCAGTTCTCAAATAGAAGAACCGTCCCAACAGAAAGTGCCTCCAATGGACAAATGCCTTGTAGAGAGCATAGAGTTCCCTTTCGTAGGTGGACTTCGCCATTTTCTTTGATGGCATTTTCTTGCTCATGTACTCAATCGGTCTCAACTTCTTCCCATCCTGCTGAGCCAGCATTGCGCCAATGCCATATTGGCTCGCGTCAGTGGTCGCAATGAAAGGCTTCTGAGGATCGGGCACCATGAGAACCTCATGATTCATGAGTGCATGCTTCAATCGTTTGAAAGCAGCCTCGCACTCATCACTCCAGTCCCAAGGTGTGTCAAGTCGAGTTAGATCAGTCAAAGGAGAGGCGATTGTGGAATAGTTCTTCACAAAGTTCCTATAGTAGCCGCACATCCCTAAGAAAGATCTGACCTCAGTAACAGTCTGAGGTCGTGGCCAATCCCTGATACGAGCCACCTTCGCATCTTCCGGCCTAATCCCTTCCGCAGATACTTCATGACCCAAGTACAAGATCCTAGTGCGTCCAAACTCACATTTATCTAGGTTGACCTTATACTTGTGCTGTTGCAAGAGTGAAAGTACAGTCTCAACGTGCTGTGCATGCTCCTCGACAGACTTACTAAAGATAAGAATATCGTGAAGGTACACGACGACAAACTTATCTAAGTAGTCATGGAAGATCCTATTCATGGCGTGTTGGAACGTACCCGGGGCATTGCAAAGGCCAAAGGGCATCACTACAAACTCATACAGACCGTATCGGGTCTGAAAAGCAGTCTTGTGTTGATCCTCAGGTCTTATAGCAATCTGGTGGTAGCCGGACTTTAAGTCTATCTTGCTATAGTACTTACATCCCTGCACCCTATCCAATAGGTCGTCTATGCGAGGTAGAGGCTCTGCGTTTTTCACTATGATGGCATTGAGGCCTCTGTAATCAATGCATATCCTCAATGTACCCCCCTTCTTCGGTACAAATAGCACTGGAGATCCGAAGGGGGAAGTACTCGGCCGTATCCATCCCTTTTTTGTCAGCTCTTTCAGTTGTCGCCGAAGTTCGTCTAACTTGGCCGGAGCCATCCTATAGATCCTTCCCTTTGGGGTTTTACTCCCTGGAATAATTTCTATGGCGTGGATAATTTCCCTTTCTACGACTTCTGTGGGCTCTGTGAACAGATCAGGGAACTTAGCAACGACGTGTTCTATCTCTGGGGGTGTTTTAATGGCCTCCCCTTTCTCAGAGACATACACTAGGTACATACCCTCCTCTTGGTTTTGTTTATAATAATTATAGAACGTTGATGTGCACAAGCAGCCATAGGTTTCTATTAAGCTACTGGCCTTATACTTAGCCAGTCTCACAGTCCTTCCATCCTGCAACTTATGCCTTAGCACCTTCTTGTCCCAGTCAAACTGGGGCTTGGCAACCTCAAGGTAGTACATTCCTAACAGCATATCAAATGGTAAGTCGTCGCTAACCAGGAATGAAATCTTGTGATTAAGTTCCCTTCCTCCATAGGAGAATGTACAGACTACATCCTTGACATAGTATGTGACAACCATGCGCTCCTTATTGGCCAAAGTAGATCCTACCGGTCTACTAAGGTGTTGTACCCGGTCCTTTAGGTGCAGCCTTTCCAATCAGTCGCGACTTATGTAATTCCGCGTGGAGCCGATGTCTACGAAGGCACAGCCGCGACTTATGTAATTCCGCGTGGAGCCGATGTCTACGAAGGCACCACATTTGCGGCCTTCTACAGCAACTTCCACAACAAAATGTTCCACTCTAGGACCTCTACTTAGTGCCACCCAAGATTCGCGAGGGTCCTTGCTTGACCACTCACTTTCCAAATCTTCTAAGGCTTCAGACACATCCAACGTACAGAGCATAGTTTGGTCTAGATGAGTCTGCAGGGTGACTAAGGAGTCATTAGCTATGGCCTTCTCATAAAGTGGGGAGGGTATCTGACCCACTTCACCATGAGTAGAAGCAGCTAAAACTTCCATCGGCCTCACATGTTTCCCGAGCTTGAAGCCTGGGAAGAAGGTACCCCACCCTTAGGGGGTATCTTCTGCGTGACCTTTGCGTTCTTGCACTTGTACTGGGTGTGCCCGTATTCACCACTATTAATTCAAGCACCGCGCACTCGGCGGTCTCGCCACACTTCCTGATCAAGACCTGCCTTAACCTAATCTGCTACTTTGGCTTGATTGGAGGCGGCCTGCCCTTGACTCTTTTGATGGCCCTTCCCTCGGCCACCTGCCATAGTCTTTACTACTGCGGCGAGGGTGCTACCCTCAGCGGTTTCCTTGCCGTCGTACTCTGGACTGTCCATCAGGTCAGAAAGTTCATCGATCTCGGTTGGGGTCCCATTAGACTCAACCATCATCAATCGGCTCCCCTTCTTTTTCCACTCCTGTGGACTCTTCTTCTTCCTCCCGTCTATTGGAGTAGGTTGAGCACTTCCTAGAGTAGCCTCCAAATCTAAGGCCTTTCTAGAGAAGGTCTCAAAGGAATGATACTCGAGGCGAGCCTCGCGGGCCAGCAAATTTATGAGATTCTCGGGCAGACATCTCAAAAACATGGTCAATAAGACCTGGTCATCGTAGCGTATACCGGAAACGACGATGAGGCTCTCTACGGTAGACGTTAGCTCTCTGACTGACTTGTACTTTCTTTGGACTAGTCTTAGCATCACGTCAGTGGCAATTGTGCCTACTGCGGATTGTGCCAGCGAGCTTCTACCATGTCTAAGAACTCTTCTAAAGTTAGGGTCTTACCCCAATCTGCCATGCGTCGTTCGAACCCTGCCTTTGCTACTAATCCATCCAGCCATTTGGCTGCCCTACCCTCAAGGTAAGATGCAGCAGTAATCACCTCCTCCTCCTGCAAAGTCCTCTTTGCCCTTACCCACACTGGAACCGTTCTCAATCAAGTGTTGAGTTCCTCGTCCTTCTTCTCACCGGAGAAGGCAAGGGGCGATTTCATTGGGGTCTTTGGGTACCATTGACCTTGTTGTTGTCCTTGTGGTGGAACCGTTTGTTGCGGTGATGGTGTAGCTATCGCCGCTGGACCAGAAGAAGAAGAAGCAACAGTTCTGTGCGGCTGTTGCAGACGTACCACTTGGCTATGTGCCAGCTTGTACCGGAAAGGGGCCTGACATCGTCGTTAACGGCAACGGCGACTGTGCTGCTGGCCGTAATCGTGGCCTTTGCAAAAGGTCCAAGATTTGGTCCAAAGAGTTCTGCATGAAGTCCAACCTGTTGTCCACGTGCGCATGCAGCGACAGTATGCTGGACTTCAACACTTTCATCTGGTCAGTCATGGCTGACTCATCCAAACCCTCTAATGCAGCTTTGTCTGCCTCTAACGTATCAAGCCTGGCTGTTCTATTTTTGATCTCCTTTTCTCTATCGGTTGCTTGTTTCAGTTCCCTCTCTAACCGTGCGCAAATCCTCTCGACTTGCTGGAGCTCTTGAAGCTCCCTCCCGCGTGGGGTCAACGGGCTGAACTGCGAGCCCGCCATTTGACTTGTGGACTGACCAGAACCTACTGATCCGGAAGTACCTGTGGACCCAGGGGGCATCCCCAATTGGGTCCCAGACGAGGATGCAGCAGAGGATGCTGCTGCGGTAGCCATTGCTGCTGCTCTGGCTGCTGCTGCAACCTGTTCCCTAGCTGCGGCGTTTGCGGCTGCCAACACCTGACTTGCAGCTAGTGTTGTATCCCTGGCTGCTGCGAGAGCACGGGCTCTTACTTCGGCACGAAGCCGTCTCTCATCTCCCGGTTGTAGGGCCTGAAACACGCACGGGACCCTTAGTGATCTCGAACGTGTCAACCTAGCATCGTCAACTCTACCCTCATCGGTGTCTAACCCACTCATCAGTTAGGCAAACACTATCTGCACTATAACTCCCTGTTGGAGTCCTACCACAGCATGTGTCTGACCGACACCTAATTTTCTAAAAATAAATGTGTCCGGCAGGTCCCCTACTCATCCGATCAAGTGGCAGCCTACAACATTCACAAAAGACCGTAAACATATTTTAGTAATATCATGATTAGTTCACTTACAGTAGTTTTGCATCGAACTGGCTATGGTAGTATACAACAGTCCTAAACTAAATTGTCTGTGAGGTGTTAGCAGTCTGTCAACCAACTAATCAACAATAAAACTAGATTATGTTGCAGATGTATGAACAGTGGATATGGTTGTGTTTACAGTTGAGCACCAATTAGAACCTACCCTCCCCTCAATCCTGAGCATCAAGAGCAGCAGTGTCATAGGTGTGCAATGTTGGCCCACCCCTGTGCCCCAGGTGCATGCTTATGACCAGGCTTGCCCTTTCTTTATCCTCGCGTGCAACGAGCCGTACGTTCGACTGATCTGGCTGATCAAGAGGCCTATTTAAGGACTGCCCCCAAGGTCGCTGAGGAATTATTTAACGTCGCAATCAGGACGACGATCACAGCCAGTTGTCAGATCGGATCCCCTTCCAGAAATGTTTATAGACGGTCTGGGAGCGTCTGCATAAACCTGTTCAGTCCGCACACCCCTCTATCAGCGCAGCAAAAGTGCCCTCATGGACAAAGCAGCCATTGCATGCGTGTACTAATCCCATTGGGTTGGCATGGTGATCGTGACCCATGTGCTTCGACCAGGGCCCTTCAGAGGCACCGCCCTTTCTCCTTCCAGAAGCGCCACGGGGAAGATTGTCGTCTCTCAAGGTAGAGCGCTCACGACACCTCGCCAAAAGAGAGGACTCTCAAGTTGGACTCACTTCCTCGCGGTAAGAAGAGATTGAGAGGGTGGATAAGGTAAGGGAACAACATACCTGGAGATAGCTGTCCCCAACCACAGATTTCTCACCAATTGAGCTGAGTGTGCATTTGATGACCGGTCGTAGCCTCGGTACCACCCACAACGCAATGCAGTGCCACCTCAACCAAATGCCACATCAGCATGCTCTCATCACCAATCATACATTCCGCCGTCACCACGACATCCCAAGCCGTACAGCCTTCCGGCGCACACCTCTCTACCCAGGTCGTCCGCCTAATTTCGGCCTGACGTCACAAGAACCAACTGCTAAGAAGCATCGTCAACGCACCAAGTCTGTATAACGCCAGCGCACCAAGGTAAGCAGCGAATCGAACCAGCTCCGATACCAAATTGCAAGGAACATGAATGTGGACGAAGCACAGAAATCCAAATTGCAAAATCACACTGAAGTGCAAGTAGTCAAAGCAAGAGCAGATAGCACAATGGAACTGAGTAACCATCCATTTGAGAACAATACAGAAGAATCGTGAGTCAATGTCCAAGCCCAATCGGGCAACACCAACAGCATAACCCAATGTAGCTCTCTCTCTTGAATGGCGCCAGGCGCCCTATCTACTCTACAG